>CAUYPK010108910.1:0-95182 GCA_963574355.1 Loris lydekkerianus
TAATTTTAAAAGTTGAGTGATGAAGAATAAAAGATTGGCCTGGGCTTCTGCTAAAAAAAAAAAAAGAAAGAAAAGAAAGTATGACAAATTTTCAAGGAAAAAGATAATTAACAGAACCTAAGTCAAGTCTGAAATGACCTAGATATTGAAATTATTAGTCAAACACTCCATCATAGTCATAGTAACTATATACCATAAGCTAATAATGAAAAATATGAAATAAATAGAAAAGTCAAATTTCTTGGCAAAAAAATAAACTATTAAAAAAGAATCAGATGAAAATACTAGAAAGAAGAATTATAAGATCTGAAGTAAAACAACAGCAGCAACAGCAACAAAAAAAAACATAGAATTATCTCAATCGCAGAATAGAGAAGACAGGGAAGATAAAAAAACATTTTAAGGAAGAGAACAGAGTATTTTCTACCATATAAACACGAATTTTCAAAAAAGTTTTATGACTATATTAATATTAGCAAAAATGGACGTTAGAAGAAAATAAATCATCCAGGATAAGGAAGCACCTTATAATATCATAAGAGATCAATCCGTCAAGAAAAATAATAATATAAAATGTGTATAAACTTTTAACTGCAGAGCCCCAAATAAGTGAGGCAAAAACAGGAATTTGAAGAGGAAGAAAAATATGGTAAATCTATAATTAGTAATGAATCTTTGATCGCTTTTTTCTCAGTAATTGTAACAACAGGAAAACATAAAATTAGCAAGATTGTAGAAGGATATAAATAACGCTCCGCACCAACTTGTGTTAACTGGTATTTACTGAACACGCCACATGACTGTAGAATTCTTTTCATTTACACATTGATAATTACCAAGGCAGACCCTAATCCATTCCATAAATAAACCTTAAAAACTTTAACATTATATAAATCATACAAAGTATGTTCTTTAACCATAACACAATTAAATAAATAACAGACACTTGGAAAGCAAATTAAATAATGCACTTATAAATAAAATATCAGTACAAAAAGAAACTCTCAGGGAAGTTAGAAAACATTTTAACCTGAATCAAATACCATAAAAACATCAAAAACAGTGCTTTAATAACATTCACAGCATTAAAATTTTACATTAGGGTCTCATGGGGCCTTGGGTCCTAGTGACCAGATTTGGCGGCCGCCATTTTCACGTCTCTTTCCCAGTGTTTTTCTTTTAACTCTCTCAATTCTGCTAGTTTCACTCCTTTATCGAAGGACAAATGTGGTTAACTCGCCTGTTTTCATATAGTGTGGAGGTGGATTTTGCGTCTTTTTTGAGCTTGGATCTTCCCGTGATGAAGTGGCGACTTTGCGTTCAGAAGCCCCACGGAAGAATGTGTGTGTGAGCATGCGCGTGCGTGCGTGTGCGTGTGTGTGTGTGTTGGGTGCTCCAGGGCTTGCAGCCACAGTTTAAGACACCGTATTACAATCCCTGGCGTTAGGCCTCTTTTGACACAATACCAATTGTAAAGAAAACATTTTATGGGGGATTGGGGGGTTGGAGGGGTGGGGGGGGGGTGGCTCACTCCCGTAATCCCAGCACTCTGGGAGGCTGGGACAGGTGGATTGTCTGAGCTCACAGGTTCCAGACCAGTCTGAGCCAGAGCAAGACCCTATCTCTAAAAACATCCGAGCGTTGTGGTGGGTGCCTGTATTCCCAGCTATTCGGAGGCCCGAGGCAAGAGAATCCCTTAAGCCCAAAAGTTTGAGGCACTGGTTGCTGTGTCCACACGGTACTCTACCCAGGGTGACAAAGTGAGAGTCTGTCAAGGGAGAGGGGAAGGAAGGAAACATTTTGTTTTCCGACTCTTGTTTTGGGTAAGGGTTTTATCTGGGTCTGCACTGGCTAGGTGAAAACCAAGAAACTAGAAATAAAAACTTGGAGACGTCAAATTAGTACCAACTATTGGAGTAGCAGTGAGGAAGGAAGTTATTTAGGGGGTGGGATAGTCATTTCAGAATCCTTTATTGTGGCTGTGCCCATAGGTAAAAATTGGCAGCACCCCTGGCTCAGTGGGTAGGGCGCTGGCCACATACTCTCAGGCTGGTGGGTTTGAACCCAACCCAGGCTAGCTAAACAACAACTGCAACAAAAAATAGCTGGGCATTGTGGGAGGTGCCTGTAGTCCCAACTACTTGGGAGGCTGAGGCAAGAGAATTACTTAAGCCCAAGACCTGGAGGTCCTGGGCACTGTGAAACCACAGTGCTCTACAGAGGGTGACATAGTGAAACTCTCTTTAAAAAAAAAAAAAAAATGCTTTATTGCCCTGACAGATTCTATTTTAATTGTAAAAATTCATATTTTAAATAGTATTTTTACTGGTTAGCTTAATCTTTGCTGGGTAAACCCAGGGATCTTTGTAGATGAAATTTTGAAGGAAGTGAGAAAAATGATTTGTATCTTTAATTGTACTGTGGTTAAGACTTGGTGTAGTCCTTTAATGCATGTTTATTTATGTAAAAACTTGTTGAAGACCTGGGCCATTGTGTATTTGAAATTTGTCACTTGCTTTTCTCATTTATGTTTGCAATCATGGTTGATGTTACACTCATAAACATAAGAGCTCATACAAAGGGGGTCTCGAAATTATTTTCTTTGCCCCTAAGCACGTTTATAAAATAACTGTTTATAATCTATAGTGGATGTTGGGTAAGTTTGGAAAAAACACAGGAGAAGACTTAGAAACTGTTCCTTTAGAGTGGCTTAAGCTTTGAAACCATATAAGAAAGTTTGAGGAACTACTATAAACAATGGGGCAAACTTACAGACCGTGAAGTAATGAGAGATACTGCAAGCAAAAGATCAAGAGGATTTGGTTTTGTAACTTTCTCACCCATGCTGGAGGTCGATATGGCCAGGTCTGTAAGGTGTCATTTAGTTGAGGGGAGAGTGGTTGAGTCAAAACATGCTGTTGCAAGAGAGGACCCTGGAAAACCAGAGGCTCATGTAACTGTGAAGAAACTGTTGGTGGAATTAAGATACTAAGGAGCATCACCATAGAGATTACTTTAAGGAGTATGGAAAAAATTGATATGGTTGAGATAATGACTGTTAGGCAGCATGGAAAGAAAAGTCTTTGGATTTATTACTGTTGATGACCATGATCCTGTGGATACAATCATATTGCAGAAATACCATACCATCAAAGGTCATAATGCAGAAGTAAGACAGATTTTGTCTAGACAAGAAAAGCAGGAAGTTTAGAGTTCTGGGAGTGGAAGAGGAGGCAACTTTGATTTTGGAAATTAATGTGGTGGTGGTGGTGGTGGATATTTTGGATCAGGACCAGGAGGAGAATCTGATGGATATGGAAGTGGATGCGGATTTGGGGATGGCTAGTGTGGGTATGGAGGAGGACTTGAAGGTGGCATTTTGGAAGTAGCCCTGGTCATGGAGGAGGAAAGGGAGGATATGGTGGTAGAGGACCAGGACATGGCAATGAGGTGGGAGGTTATGGAGGTAGTTATGATAGCCATGGAGGAAGAAATTATGGAAGTGGAAGTTCAATGATTTTGGAAGTTATAACCAGCAACCTTCTAAATATAGTTCAATGAAGAGTGGAAACATTAGTGGTAGAAGAAAGATGGGGAGACCATATGGTGAAGGAACCTATGGTTCAGGAGGCAGTGGAGGAACTGGGGGTTATGGTGAGAGGAACTGATATTGAACTTCTTCCAATTTGCCATGGGCTTCACTGTATAAATAGGTGAGAATGAGTGCCCACGGGTAACAGAACGGCTTCAGTGTATGGAAATAACAATGTTAAGAAAACTCTTATCTCAGTCATACATAAATATGCAGTGATGCGATAGAAGACACTAGAGCAGATGCAGAGAGACATTCTGTGAATGGATCGGATTATTTCATAACATTACCTTACTGTGGAGGAATAATTGTAAAAAAAAAAAAAAAATAACTTTGAGACAGTTTCTTAGGTTTTTAATTGTTGTTTCTTTCTAGTGGTCTTGGTAAGAGTGCAGAAGCATTCCTTCTTTGATAATGTGCAATTTGTAAGGTGCAGATGACATATAAAACCTTTTTTAAGATTTTTCTCTACATTTTGAAAAACTATTATCCAGGATCATGGTGTAATAAAACGTAACATTTTTGTTTAAAAAAAATTAAGTGTGTGTGTCGAGTTAAGAAGCTGTTCTACATTTGTGATTTAATAAAATAATTCCCAGGGGGAAAAATTACACTGGAAAAGAAAAAAGGTCTCAAACCAATTTTAAGTATCTTAAGAAACTAGAAACATATGAACAAATTAAATCCAAAGCAACTTAAAAAAAGTTCATTTTGTAACGTAAAAGCAGAAATAAATACAAATGAAATGAGAAAAGTTCTGGAGAAAACCAGAAAACAATAGCTTTTTTTGTATGAAAAATCAACAGATTGATTAAACGTTAGACAAATACAATTGACCACTATCAGGATTAATAATCACTAAAGAATCTATAACTGTTAAAAAGCTAATAAAAGAGACTAAAACAAACTCTTTGCCCGTAAATTATACAATTTAAATTGAATCAGTTCATTGAAGGATATACCCTATCAAAATGTATTCAAGAAGAAAGATAACTTGTCCTCTTATTATCCAACTAAGGCAAATTTGATGTCCGATATTTTTTCTTCTCTGTCACACACTGGAAGAAGAAAAGTTGCCTTGGACCAAATACTAAATACACAAACAGGAAAGCTATGAACAAAAGAAAAGGAAAATGGTTCCCGCATACTTTTTATCATATCTGACACCACAGATAAACAACAAAGTCCTCACATATTCTACATGTGGCCAGTGGGCTGCAGGTTGGACACACCTGGAAGAAAACATCAGGCCCATGGTCAAATCTAAGAATCATCTAAAAATGAAATAACATTAAGTATATAATATCTCTTCCAAAAATTGAAAGTATGAGACTCTTTCCTACTCTTTTTATGAAGCCACTTGTTACCCTGATACCAAAACCAAAGAAAGGGATAATAAAGTAGAAAAAGCATAAACTGTTGTTCCTCATGCACAGAAGTAAATTATCTTTAATAAATCCACTGATCTATTAAAAAAGGTCATTCATCATGAGAAAATCAAGTTTATACTGCAAATACCAGGCTAAATCAACACTCAGAGTCAATCAACTAATTCATAATAAAGTAAAGAAGAAAAACAAACATACTATCAATTCAACAAATAGAGAAAAATCATTTGCCTTATTCAATACATACTCATTATAAAATTAGCGAAGTAGTAAAAGAAGCAAATACCCTTAACCTTGTAAAAATCATATATAGAAAATTCTACTTAATATCAGACATAATGATAGAAAAGAAATGCTTTGCACTTGGGATAGGTAATAAGGCAAAGAAATACATAGTCACTAGTCCCAATTAACATCATGCTGGAAATCGTAGCCAGTTCAAAAAGGCAAGACAGAAAAGTAAAATTATAAATATATGAAGGGAAGAAATGTTACTTCAAATATAAATTCGTATGAAGGGAGAAACTTGCAATGTATTTGTCTCTGTAGAAAATCTCAAAGAAAGCACAAAAAAGATTATTGAACATCTATGTGAGTTTAGCAAGTGTATACAGATCAAGTGTATACAGATCAGATCAATGTATGAAAATCAATTTTCATTCCTACATACTAGCAATGAATAATTGAAATTGGAAATTAAATAATCTGCACCATTGATAATATCACCAAAAAATGAAATACCTAAATATAAACAAAGCAATATATGCATAAAATTAATACTGAAAACTGCATAAAGAAATAAATTAAAACCAAAATAAATGTAAAGAAATATCATGTTCATCAATTGAAAAGAGTCTATTCTCCCTAAATTAATTTATAGATTGATCATGATCCCATTATAATTCCAATAAGATCATGTAAATAGTGTCAACCTAATTCTAAAATATTTTCAGAACATAATAGCAATAACTAAAATAAAAACAGAAAAGTAGATTATAGTTTAAGGACTTATACTACCTATTTTTAGATTTACTATAAAGCTATATTAACCAAAAGTACTGTAGCTTTATAGTGTAATGTCCAGAAAAGAAGGGATATATGGATATCCACATATTAAATAATGAACCTTGACCAATACCTCATACTAGATTAAAAAATAAAATAGATCATAGACCTAATGTGAAGTGTAAAATTATAAAACTTTTAAAAACATAGGGGGAAAAGTATGATATTTAGTTAGGCACAGCTTTCTTAAATATGATACCAAAAACATGTTCTATAGATGAAAAACTTGAAAAACTATATCTCACTTAAATTAAATATATTTTTATGTGAAGGGCACGAGTAAAAGAATGAAAAAGAAAGACATAGACTGGACAAATATATTTGTAAAGAAATTATCCAACAAGGGAATTGTGTATAAAATATATCTAAAGAACTCTCAATATTCAACAACGAAACACAAATAAAAATGTCAACTTGAAAGTGGATAATGAGTTTAATGAGTTGAATAGACACTGCCAAATAACATATTACAGTAGCACATAAACACATGAAAAAATATTCAATGATCTAAATCACTCAGAAAAATGTAAATTTAAACTATAATGGATAGCATTACACACATTACCACTGCCATTATTAGAATTGCTGAAGATAAACCAGCCAACAAATATAATACCAAATGCTAGTGAGGGTGCAAAGCTGGAATTTTTGCACATTGCTTACGGGTATGCTAATTTTTCAATCCTTATTGAAAGCATTTTTAAATAATTTTAATACACAATTACTTTATAATCCAGTTATACACTTCTAGGCATTTACTCAAGAAAAATTAAAATGTATACGTATGAACAATTTTCTCAGCTTTATTCATAATTGCCAAAAGGGGAAACAACTCCAAAGTCCTCACCTGTTAAATGGATAATCAAACAAATCCATGCAATGGAATACTATCTAACTATATGAAGTAATTAACTTCTGATACATGTAATAACATGGATTAATCTTAAATGAATTATGTTCAGTGTAAGAAACCAGACTTAAAAGGTCACATAATGTATGGTTCCACTTACATAAAATTCTGAAAAATTCAAAACCAAGGAGCGGTTTTTGTTGGGTATGAGGGGACAGGGTGCCTACAAAGAGACAGAATGGGAGAATTCTCTACTTTTATGGTAGTGGTGGTTATGCTACCCTATACTGTTGTCAAAACTCATGGAATGTACAACAGAAAGCATGACTTTACTACATAAAAGTTCCCACGTGGACTACATTTCCTTCTTACCGCTTATCTACACTTTGGATCACTTCTATATTGATTATATGCTACTTTCCACATAATAATAAGAATACTTACAGTAAGACCTCACTCACATTAAGAAGGCACAGTCCACTTATGGTAATACTATATATGAAAACCATCAATTTAGTACAGTGAAGTAGTGACTCTACTTATCAACAAGGTTGGAATTGGCCTTAAAGTAAAGGAGACATTATTTCTAAATTTGTTTCACATATTTTAATTGCAGTGGTCACATTCTAAGGCTTTGAGAATATTATTGGGATAGTATCACTTTAGACAAGCAAACTACTTGCTGAAGATTTTAACTTGTATTAAAAACATATGGCTGTGTGTTTAAGTTGCTAGGGAAAGGAGAAATAAGATGGTGACACAAAAAACTACAATCACATAGCTACTTGGGAGGCTGAGGCAAGAGAATCACTTGAGCCCAAGAGTTTGAGGTTGCTGTGAGAGTTATGACACTATGGCACTCCACCAAGAGTGACAGTGAGACTCTGTTTCAAAAACAAACAAACAAAAATACTACAATCACAAAAGACAAAGGAGATACTTCCTCCTTCAGTGGAATTCTCCTATATTTACAAAATTGTATATAGATTAAATGTTGTCATTACTTTTCAACATTTTATTAAACTATGAATATTTTTGAGATGGGTAGTATATTACCATGTTGACAATGGATTTTGAAAAAGACGTTAGAAGAAACTGCGAAAGTAGGTTCAGAAAATTAAATTAACAAAAAGAAGAGCTTAGTAATGAGCATTGAACTAATATCCCCATTGTGTCACAGCTCTTGTGTATCTCCTATAAATCTGCACGCAAAACTTAAGTTAGGAAAGGTAATTCTCTCTTCCTGTTTCCATGAGCACCCCCCCCCCCCCACACACACACACACACACATGCAAGTAGAGAATTCAAGATTGACTTGAACAAAATTAGTTAATTTAAGAAAAAATTCTTGGAACTGAACACTTATTATATCATTGGTAAGATTAGGTTATTTTTAGATGTAAAGCCAGTAAGAATTGAAGTTTTGGAGAATGAAAGATAAATATAAAACGTACTATATGAAATAAATTTTATATTTACTCATAATTCTATAATATTTACAATTTATATAAAATACAAATTAAGTAGTAGGTGATGAACGTAATAGAGCATTTAAATTTGGTGATTATAAGATTAGAACTCAGACAAAAGGTCATTAAATCAAGAGGTTAAAGAGAAAATAATACATTTATAGGAAAATGAAACACTCTTTAAGTAAAATCTTTACACATTTACACTAGCTAGGATGTCAAAAAAAGGAAACACATATTCTTTAGGAAGAGAAAGAATATTGAGAAACATAAATTAATGATAAAACTAAATTAACAATATTTCCTGGTGAAGATTGAGAAAAAAGACAACCGTAGTGATGTTTATATTACAAACTTTTCTTCCCACTATGCCTCCATATCTAAAAAGAAAAGAAAGTGGTTGATGAATCAATTACTTAGTATCACAGATAAGTGATACATTGGCCAAGATTCTATTGAAATGGTGGTGTGAAACTACTTAAAACCGTGAGTTTTATTGATTGAGTCCCCTACTACCTTATTAATAGAAAAATGTTATAAAATATTAAAAATAAATACATGCATAAAGCACATCTGATGACACCCTGAAGAGAGTGTATGTGTCAATTAAAAGTGTGTTTATTTAAACAAAGAAGAATAAGCATTCAATTTGACCTAAATCCAGAGGCTAACATTAAAAAATTATGAAGTGATTCAATTTGAAGGCCTTATTTAAAAAGTGAAGATAGATAATAAACTATGTGTATCCATTATTTCTGGGGAGTTTTATTGGTAACTTTTTACTTTTTACCTCATTTTATTCTTTATGTATGACAAAGTGAAAAAAAAAACTAATGAAACAAAAATATGAAATTGACTTTCTCATAATACAGTACAACCTCCATAGTCGACCACCTCTCTACCTCGATCCCCTCCTTATGAGTTGACCCAGTTTTCATAGACTAGACATGCACCATATGTACATATCAGTACAGTAAGCCTAGTTCCTTATGACCACGACCATATCTTGACCATTGTTACAGTCACCTTGGGTGGTCAAATTACCCAGGTTCTACTGTATTTTAAAGATGCTATGGTTTGAATGAGTCTTCTCCAAAATTCAAGTTTTGAAACTTAATGACCAAAGTGATGGATTGAAGGTGGAACATTTAAGAAGTGATGTCATGTTGAGGTCACCTCTTTCATGAATGGAATTAGTTCCTGTATAAAAGGGTTTGATGAAGGAAATTTTTCCCTTTTTGCCCTTCTATTTTCTGCCATATGAGGACTCAGTACTCCTCCCCTCCAGAAGATGTAGCCCTGACCAGAAAGTGAACCTGCTAGCACCTTGCTCTTGGACTTCCCATCCTTCAGATCTGTGGAAAAATAAGTGTGTTATTTATAAATTATTTAGTCTCAAGTACTGTGTTATAGCAGCACAAAATGAACTAAAAAAGTATGAGGTTCCTATAATACCAACATATTACAGTATAGGGAGTGTTTGAGGAAAAAATATAGGCCAAATGGATGATGATATTAGGTCTAGTCAATACATTTTGCTGATTGCAAAGTCTATTCTACATAATATTCTGGGAAACTGTATTCTAGTAAATTATGACTTACAGAAGAATAAGACACACATCTTCTTTACAAGAGTCTCAAATTCTTGAGTGACACATGGATAGACACAATCACGTATTTGTCAGTTGTTATGTTCTTTGTCTTATGATGCAGTTATGTCCTGATAAAGTCCTCATAAATCAAAAATACAGTAAAATCTCTGTAAGTTGTCCACCTAAGGAACTATAAAAAACTGGTAAAAATGCAGTGGTGGTCAACATAAGAGGCCTAGTATACTGTTATCTACATGTGGTGAGTGTCTGGTCTTTGAAAATTAGGTCAACTTAAGGAGGTGGTCAACGTAGGAAAGTGGTCAACTACAGAGATTCTACTGTATTATAAATTGAAATTATAGTTAATGTACTTAACATACTAAACATTATAGCTTAGTCCAGTCTTCCTTAATATATACAGAATTCTTACATTAGACTACATATGGGCAAAACTTGTCTTGCACAAAACTCATTTGATAATAAAGTGTTCAATATTTTACGTAATTTTTTGAATACTGTACTGAAACGAAAACAGAATTGTTGTATGATTTCTACAAAATGCTTATCACTTTTGAACCATCCTAAAGTCAAAAACTCATAAGGTTGAACTGTTGTAAGTTGGGGGGTTCCTGTGTTTTTAATGAGGGGGTTATAGATTTGGACAAAAACAAATTTGAAGATAAGGAAAATAGATTTTTATGAACCTGCAGTTTGGTGAATAATCATCTCTTTTTGAGTTCAAAAGCTTTATTTTAATGAAAATCATACTTTGATTTTAGGACTTAGTTTCATAAGGTGTTTCACTTAATCCTATTGAATAACAAGTCAAAGTGCCTTGTATGTGTTTTTAATTTCTTTCTTTTTTTTTTTTTTATTTTTCTTAGAAAACAGGGTCTTGCTCTGTTGCCCAGGATTGAATGTAGTGGTGTGATCAGAGTTCACTGTAACCTTAAACTCCTGGGCTCAAGTGATCTTCCTGGCTCAGCCTACTGGGTAGCTATCATGACAGGCATGTGCCACCATACACAGCCAATTTAAATTTTTTTTGTTGTTGAGACAATTCCCACTATGTTGTCTAGGCTGGTTTTGAACTCCTGTCCTCAATTCACCTTCCCACTTTGGCCTCCCAAAGTGGCTGGGATTACAGGCATAATCCACTGTACCTGGCCAGACATGCTTTTAAAATGTACAACTTTAGAGTTGTCAACCTATATTGGCCCAACTGTTTGTCCTTTCTACATATTTTTATTTGTATTTATTCAGGTAGATTTATTTATTTTAAAGTATCTTTTTACTTTTATCTATTATGCTTACTTGGTATATCTTCCTTATTATTTGGTGATGGGAAGAGCAAAGCTACCTTCAAATTGAAAATATTTTCCTTTTTTTCTTTCATTTCTGTTAATATTTAAAATCCAAAATCCCACAGAAAATTTGAAAAGAAAAAAAAAAAAAAAAACACCTCTGATTCTTAATCTTTACAAATCACATCCCTTCTGAAGTCTCAGCAATTTTTTTTTTTTTTTTAATCTTGGGAATGAACTATATTCAATATGGTGAAATTCCAGGACAAGAAAGAAACTTAGACTTAATGTTTATCAAGCATTCACATGACTTTAAATTTTCTCAGGGAGCATAATAGATATTCACCAAGTTGTAACTTAATTGAATGCTATTTAATAACAATGCCTGTGAAATATAATCCATTTCATATAATTGTCAGTGTCACACAAAATATTGAGTATATAAATATATAAGTACATTAAATACTTTAATGTATTTATTTATCATGCTTCATAATATGGCACACAATCACTGCAGATTCTTGGCACTTACAGTTTTCACACAAGTTTTTTAATATCTGGATGTGCATACAAATGTCCATGGAGTTCCTGGACTAATTTGCTAATACTGAGAGACCATTGTCAAGAAGCTAAGTCTCTCCAGTTACAGCTAAAACACATTTGAAAAGCAATGTATTCTTCTTTTCAAGGTTCAAAGAACAAATGCCCTCACAATACCCCAGGTGAGCAAGGCTTTTTATCAGACTACATGGAGAAATGAACATTGAGAACCTCCCAGTGGCCAAGGCTCTTAAAATCTGGTTAACATCTCAATATTGCTCAGAATACAAGTGCTACTTTACAGATACAGTGATTCTAGTGACACAGCAACTGCTCTGAAGCCATGTGAACAAAAAATAGACTTGCTTTATAATAACTTTCCACAGTAAGTTGTGCTTCTAGAATGTGTCATCAGGATCATAATTTTTTTTGAGTTTATCAAGGGGTTAAAAGCTATCATTTAATTTTTACCACAAACCTAAGAATCAGGTAGGACTATTGCCCAGTTTCTGTTTTATGAATGGGTTGCCTGAGATCTGCTTGGTGAATTTAAGGAAATGTCCTGGAGTCACCCACTTAGTAATAAACCAGGAATTTGAACTCAGGTCAGTCAAACACCAAATCCTATGCTTCTATTTTGCCTCCCAATTGAATATGTAGCTAAGCTTGTAGACTAAAGATAAACATGGGGACCTGTAGAAATGAGCAAAGGGTTAAAAGTGCTAAGCACTAGGGACAGAGTGATCTGGGAAAAAGCCGAGCATCACTGCTGGCCCTGAGTGCTCAAAGCAATACTAAGTAAATACAGTATACACTCCCAACCCTAAGTCATTCTAAGTAGTGATAAGATAAGGGCAAGACGGAAGCACAGTAAACAGGATGTGTTGAGAGTTCAATCATACAGTTAAAGATAAACTCCTTGTTTTTCAACTTTGACTCTCTCTTTGAAGCTTTCTGCTATGTTGTATTTTCTCATGCTTAAGATTTATTTTATTTTATTTTATTTTATTTATTTTATTTTATTTTTTATTTTTATTTATTTATTTATTTTATTATAGATGAAAATATGCACCATAGATGTGGCCTGACCCATTACCCTCCCTCCACTTAAACCTCCCCCCTCCCTTCCCCTTCCTTGGTCCTTTCCTCATAGTCTTGTGGTATAGTTAAGATTTCAATAAAAGTCTGTGAGGATCATGGGGAGGGGCCATAACCCTTGTCTCTCCATGTGGAGAGCTTCCTGGTGTTGGTTTCCCTGGTCCCTCAGTTCAATGCAGATAGAACTTGGGTGTTATTTAATTTGCACAAAATTGCACCAACATGGACCATGTTACTCAGCAAATGACTCTCAATGGAAACCGAGTAGAATGAAAGGTTAGCAAAATATGTCCAGCTTTATGAATTTGTATGTTTCTCCATACACTGGAGAAGAAAGGATTCCTGATTATTAGGGGTTTACTAGAGCTTCTTTCTCCCCAAATGTCTTTAGAAACGATTTCTTAATCTGCCTTCTTAAAATTACATTGTCCACATACTGGTTCTAAAAACTGTTTTACAGTATTTTAAATTTAACCTTATGTGACTTTTCCATACAATGACAGTATATTCACAGCATGTGTCAACATACTATGTAACATGAACATTTTATTATTTATCAGTTTGAAATAGTATTTTCCCAAATTCTTACCAACTTGCTCATTGAGCTAACCATAAACTAATCATTCTGTGTGGGTATCTAGGAGACAGATCAAATTCCCTATGTCCAGATCTGAACCTCTTCTTCCAAGTATTTCCTCCATCTACATCTTCCCTTTTGGCTTTGAGTACAGCATGATTATTCAAATAGTCTAGTCCAGAAATCAGGCATTGCCTCAGCTCTTCCTCCTTTCTCATTTACATCCATCCACTCATCAAGCACATTTATCATGGGTTAAAAACTGTGAAGTCTCCTCTTTCACAAATGTGAAGTTGTAAGTTTAGTACAAAGAGGGTAGAAATTACATATGACACAAATGATTCATTTAGATAAGAAGAGAAACTAAGATTGACATAACAAAAGTTTCATATCTCTCATTTCACTCCCACTTTGCAGCATAGATATTGTTTGGAATGGTGGTTGAAGTTACCCACTATTTAAATTGCTCTATCTTCCTATAGTGTGCCCTTAGTTGCTCTTTCTCTTTCTCTTCCTCTCTCCATCTCTTCTCTTCTTCTACCTACTCTTTTACTTTTGGCTGAACACATATATTTAAATTATATAATTAAATTTGTCGGTATAAATGTCTGTTTCTCTTTATTTTCATGGCTGGCCCCTTTATCTACAACACCAACATTTCTGAATACATCAATTCGACTAACCACATGGACTCCTTCCTTTCCTGATTCTGCTTCCTTATATTGATTCTCTATACATTCACCAGGGTGAATTTTCCAAAATACACATAGAGGCATATTAATTAATGTGTCTGACATTCTTCAAAGCCTCTGTCTTGTTTCTTGTATAAAATCTAAATACTTTTGCATGGCTACAAAGTCTGGAAGTGATCCAGGAAAAAATCTGATACACTGGCCCCCATTCCAACCATCTCTCAATGCATCAGTCTCACACACTACCTTATCCTCAAGCATACTCTATATTTAGGCTTACTAAATCTCTTCTCTGTCCTTGAATTTTCAGTGCTTAGACATTCTGGCTTTTCTATTTGCAACAGCTCACCATATTTCTAGCTGGATGCTCCTATCCCTCTTCTCATTGCTGAGCGCATCCACAGCAAGCTGTGTTTAGATGATGTTTACAGGTCTGCTGTCCATAGCGTGCAGCTGGTCTTAGTTAGTGGAACAGCAGCAGGTAACAGGAGAGAGGAAGGAGAAGACTAATGATAGGGCCCTTATTCTTCTGGAGAACTTCACAAAGTTCTCCCTCACCTTATCATTTTACACTTGGGGCTGAACAGAATTCCACTATTACCAGCCCCAGGATACTACACTATCTTCGTTGTTTCCCTACACCCTGCTGACACTTTAGAAATATGCTTTCATTGAACTCTTAAATTATCCTATTTTTAGAATCTCATTCATTTCTCTTTCACCTCTAAACAATACATCCACCACAACTAGTCCATTGGCCAATCCTGCTTATCCTTTGTTTTTGGTATAAATGCACCTTGTTCTTACCAGTCTTCTTCAAACCTTAAGCCTGGCTTAGGTGTTTCCTTAGTTTTCTCTTACAATAACATGTACTTTTCACTATCTCATTACTTATGGTTTTCTATTTTTTCCTATTTTCTCCTTTCCCTAAGCACAGTTAGCCACACTTAATGATGGCCCTGGCACACAGAGAGGCGTCGTGACACCTGGAGTCCCAACCACTCAGGTTCTGAACTCAGTTCCATGACATCCTAGTGGATTAAACTGTTCAGCAAGTCTACAACTTAACTTATCATCTTTAACTTAAGGATTGTCTACTTCATAAGGAAATCAGCAGATGCCCCAAGCTAATGGTGAGAAAATACTTTAAACAATTTATGATAACTAAATACTTAATAAATGTTTGATATTCTTGTTATTAATACTATATCGTACTTCATAAAATATTTCTAAATACATATAAAAGAATATGTTTTTTGCATTTCATGATGAGCTGAAAAATAAGAGTTTCTCCAAAAGGCAACAAACAAATTATTGGTTTGCTGTGGTTGCCACTTGTTCAGAACAATAGAGTGTTCTACTTTTTAAGTCATCTATGATAGTTATTTTCAAAATAATCAATTGTGCAAATCATGAAATAATATAAATTAATTCCTTTAAACCTTCTTCATTCCTCATGACTTCAAAAGGATATGAAAGTGGTTTCACAATTATTCTGAAAGGAAATGGTATTTAAATGAATAAACATAGAATTTAAGAACAATTTGTTTTCTGTAAATTTCTGAAATCAGAGTAAAGTTATGTGTTTTGGAATACTACACTCCTTAAAAGTGAATTTTTTTCAAAGGGAAGGTCAGGCCCCAAAGAGTAAGACATCCAATTAGTTGGCTACCATCATCAGAAAACCTTAATCAAGTATAGTATACTAGAACCCTCAAAGACCCATAAAGGGATAAACATCCCACAGAAATAACCTAGGAGTGCAGTAACCTATTTATAGGCAATAGCTCATGGAGAAGAAATATTGGATTGATATTCTGCAGGGAGAACATAGGGAAGCTCAATGTAATTGTCCTCTTTTAAATTTTCCTAGTGTGTTGACCTCAGGGTAAAAAATCTCCTACTCTTTCCACCTCCTCTCTTAATCCAGGTGACTAGTTTGTCTCAGTCCATTTGAGTTGATTTTTCAAGTCCATTTCAAGAGAAAAAAATCAAATAACTTTCCCACAGCTCAGATAACAACTACTAGGGAAAAGAAGTCAATCTTTGAAATGGCAAATGAAAGAAGAAATAAAAAAAGAGTAAAAATAAAATCCACATAGCATTACTACTAAAAAAAAAAAAATTACCTTAAGCCAAGGAGCTTGTCATGATTTGAGCTTCATTTATTGCAATAGCTGTTTCAAGAGAAATAAAAAATTATGCAGTGGTATTATTTTTCTCTCTTTTCAATTTGCATAGCAAAAAAAACACTCCTTGGTAGAAAATAAATTTGAGTATCCATCACTATAACTACCAGCTGTAACCTAAGTCTTTTTCTAATTAATTAGACTTAAAGTATTAAATATGACCAAATTTTCTCTCAAATTGTTTCTGTGGAAATGCAAGCCTGCAGATTTATTAATATCAAATAGTGGAGACACTGGAATCCTTGCTATTCTTGAAGCAATTGTCATATGAAAATAATTTCAAACAATATTACAGCTATTTCTCATCCTAGAGTGTCAAAGTTACAGGTAAAGTACGTACAGTTTTAAATTATCTTTATGTTTTTCTTCCAACAACTGAAAAGCAGGTAATAAGATCAGTCTTGGTGACAAAATAAAACTGCAGTCTCCTCCAACACTTGTTTCTTTCCTGTTTAACTCACAATATTAAATGGAAGATTGCTCCTAACTTTAGTAAGTGCAACATAACAGCCTTTCATTAGATTCTGGAAATACAGCTGGGTTTTCTGTCAAGGTGAGTCAGCTGGATCATAAGAGACACTGACCAATATGTCAATCAAGAGAAATTGAAAAGATGAGTTCTGATTCTCTCTCCTATCCCAGGACTGCCTTTGGTATTAAAGTCACTGAGCGGTTTTATCTTTAGATGAGAATTATCAGATTCATTACATCTTCTCACCCTCAAGAAAAGATTTGCTTTCAAAATATGGGGTGTTAATAATGTCCTTCTGAATTTTGCATTTCACTGAAATTAGGGTTAAAGCTCATCTAATTTATAATAATGCTATGTTTTTCTTGATCAAAAAAATGAATACATTTAAGATATCAGCACAGACTAGTTTGTTCATTTTAAACTTATTTTAAAAGATTTGTAGGGAAAATTCAAATACCACACACACACATACACAAAGTGTTCAAGTTTATCAACTCCCTACAACCAATGTTATTGATAAAATGAGAGACTAATTTTCCCTTTAGTCTGCTTTGTCACAGACTTCTGTTGCCAGAATGAAGTATATTGCACCTGGATATGATTACTTGTTCTCTAAAGCACAGTTGTACTTGGAAAGGTAACTTGAATAGCTTAGTTGTCTCCCAGCATATTCTATTAAAGTCTGGTGTTAGGGGATTATACTTGGGTAGTTTAATGACAGGAGCCAAAGGAGGCATTTGTGCTGCTCTTTTGGAAGAGACATTGATTTATCGTTGGACCTTAAATGATGATGTTTGCAATGATTTTAGATGGTGAACTTTTTTTTTTATATTATTAAGAATCTGTGTTCAATTGTGAATAGTCAGTTAAAATTCAGTTTTCCCCATAATTCTGACCTCTTCTCTATTTACATTAGATTGGATCCATCTCATGATTTGCAAATCAATCAAGGAAAAATGGAATTTATTTAGAAATAAAAGCATAATGGACTCAATTATAAATTTTGCATTGATTTTTTCACCACAACAGTGCATAGTTAGCAACTTAAAAGTGTGATATAGCCTCTGCTTTTTGAAGATTTTCATAAGAAAATTAGTATAGTAGAGTCGAAACACTCTAAGTTACACATCAATAGGATCAGGCAGGAAGAAAAGTGAGAAATGAAAGAAATGTTCACCCAAGAGGAAAACAATATCGGACACTGGGTAATAATGGCTCTCATAAGAATAATACATATGAGAGCCATTATTACCCAGTGATACATTACATATATAGAAAAGATATATGTAATAATTACATACAATATATGTAATATGTATAAATCATATAATTTACATATAATAATATATGTAATAATAATAACATATAATATTATATGTAATATAATATATTGTTATTAATATGTAATTATAATATAATATAACATACTGCATAATATATAATAAATAATATAATATATAATTGCATGATATATAATATAATATATTGCATGATATATTATATATCATTATGTATAATATATTAATATTACCTAAATTATTTTCTATATATAAATTATTACATATATTATTATATGTTTATAATATATGTAAATTATATAAAATATATTTTATATATTTTATATACATAAAATAATGTGCAATATATATTACATATAATAATATGTATAATAATATATTACCAATATTATTATAGTATTATATATTACATATAATATTTACATGTAACAATTATTACAGATAATAATATAATAATATATTATTATTACATATATTATTTTACATATAAATTATTACATATATTATTTTCTATATATGTAAAATATTTTTTTCTTGAAATTCATACAATATTTTAGAATATCTCAATTTTGTAGAATTTACATACCCTCAATACTACACAGTTTTATGTCTTATATATTTAAGAAATATTTACAAGATTGTACAAGAAATTTATCGCATAATTTCTTATTCAAGAATTTACAGCTAACTAGCCGCAGAGCTCTTATAGAATAGGTTTCTTATATAGAATTCTTTTCTTTTATCACAAGCCAGTATTGATAAATTACGTTTTTGTATACAGCAATGTATTGTATAATAACCTTTTTGTCAATAATGGACTCCACATAAGACACTGGCATCAAAAGATTACAATAGAGCTGAAAAATGTTTGTGCCCTAGTAATGCATAGCCATTATAATGTCATAGTGCAGCACATTACATATGTTTTTGGTGATGCTGATATGAAAATACCCCCTGGCTGTCAATCATGTACAGTTATAGTACATACAATTATGTACAGTACAGAATAATTGATAATAATAAAAAACAACTATGCTACTGATTTACTACCTTTAATTATTATTTTAATGTACTCTTTCTACTTATAAAATAAAAAGTTAACTGTAAAACAGCTTCAGACAAATCTTCCAATAGATGTTCCAGAAGAAAGCGCAGTAATCATAGATCACAGCTCCATGCATGATATTGCTTCTGAAGACCTACCTGAAGATGTAGAAGTGAAAGACAATGATATTGATGATCCAAGCTCTTGTGGGATTATGTGTGTTTGTGTCTAGTTTTAACCAAAAATATTTTAAATAGAAAAAAAATTAAAACAAATTTTAAATATAAAAAAAGCTTATTAGAATAAGGATAAAAAGAAAAATATTTTGTACAGTTATACCGTGTGTTTGTGCATCTTAAGCTAAGTGTTATTACAAAGAAGTAAAAATGTAAAAATGTTCAAAAAATTATAAAATTTATAAAGTTACCCTAAACTAAAGTTAATTGATTATTGAAGACATTTCAAAAAATAAATTTAGTGCAGACTCAGTATGTAGTTTTTATAAAGTGTACTATGAGTGTACAGTAATGCTCTGGGCCTTCACATTCATTCAACACTGTGGATTAAGGCTAGAAGAATTAGAATGAAATAAAGTAGTCAAGCAGGGCAGTGCCTGTGGCTTAGTGGGTAGGGCCCCAACCCCATATACTGAGGTTGGAGGGTTCAAACCTGGCCCCAGCCAAACTGCAACAAAAAGTAGTCAGGCATTATGGTGGCGCCTGTAGTCCCAGCTGCTCGGGAGGCTGAGGCAAGAGAATCGCCTAAGCCCAAGAGCTGGAGGTTGCTGTGAGTCATGTGACATCATGGCACTCTACCAAGGGCAGTAAAGTGAGACTTTGTCTCTACCAAAAAAAAAAAAAAAAAAATAGTCAAGCATTTGTTAAGGAACACAAAAAAGCAAGCGACTGTTTCCTTAATCTTTTTTATTTATTTATTTATGTATTTTTTGGGACAGA
Organism: Loris lydekkerianus; assembly: GCA_963574355.1. NCBI lineage: Eukaryota > Metazoa > Chordata > Mammalia > Primates > Lorisidae > Loris > Loris lydekkerianus. Next base: position 20,128 of record CAUYPK010108910.1, read on the forward strand.
CGGAATCTCAAGCTGTCACCTTAAGTAGAGTACCATGGTGTCGTAGCTCACAGCAACCCCCAACTCTTGGGCTTAAACGATTCTCTTGCCTAAGTTTCCCAAGTAACTGGGTCTACAGACACTCACCACAACTATTATTTTTGGTCATAGTTGCCATTGTTGTTTGGTGGGACCAGGCTGGATTTGAACCCACTAGTTCTGGTGTATATGGCTGGAGCCCTAGTGGCTTGAGCTACAGGCTCTGGGCTATGTTTCTTTAATCTTTAAAGCTGAAGACAGCAATAATGGACAGAATGCTTGACCTGTTTGAAACAGATAAGTCAGAGTAGAAGACATTTACACCCCCCCTTTCCTCCACCCTGTTAATGTATATCCTTTTTTAAGGTCAGTTTTAATATAGTCCTCTTATCTTCCTCCCTATGCTTTGTTTCCACAGGCTTTGATGGTGACACAAGACCACTGTGTGTCATGAGTATGGGCAAAGTTCCTCCCCTACCCCCAGATTATCAGATGATTTCAGTATTATTTGAAATGTTAACATTGTTAAGAACACAATAAAAATCCCCATGAGGTTTTAGGTCAGGACGGCACTTCCTTACTACCTCTTGGCATGTGAAACCATTTGCTCTCCAAGCCTTGTCAGTTATTTCTTTGAAAATAACTTGATGTAAGTGTTTATTTTTCCCAGTCTCCTCACCTTCATCCCTGGGAACAGAAGGACAACACAGCACTCACTGACTCACCCAGAGCAACTCTCAGTTTTGCAGTCCCAAGTATACCATATTTTTATCTTTTATCTTTTTTACCTTTTTAAAGTAGCTTTTATCTTTTATACCATACTTTTACTGGATGTTTCCCATGTTTAGGTAGATGTAGATACACAAATCCATTCATTACAATTAACTATAGTATTAGGTACAGTATCACACTGTACAGGTTTATAAGAGCAATAGGCTGTACCATAAAGGTTTATTTATACAGTGACCAAAACTGCCTAACAAAGCATTTCTCAGAAGGTATCTGAGAATACCTTTTAATTTTTAAAAGACACATAATTATAATATTTTGCATTATTTTTCCTATATATTTAAGGATAAAAGAAAGATAGAGTCTTCATACTCTCTAAATCCCCTCTGAATACGTTCTGTGTTTTCTCATATATTAGGTGTATTTCACCACTTAGTGTGAGCAACTCTGACTTCATGAATTAAAGCTGTGCATTCTACTGACAAATTGAAATAATTATTTTCTTCTGTTTACACAATTAAAACAGCAGTTAAATAATTTTTTTTTAATGTCTCCCAAAGTATATACCTGGATTCTTGACTGTCAGGCTAGTATGTAGTGTTATTCTTTGGATAAGCTTATGCACACAACATCACAAACTCAATGAACAGAAAAGTTCAAAATGTTTCTGTGATGAAATAAAAATTAAAAACTAAGAAGAAAAATTACCTGATACATTACATTTGAAAGAATTTGAAAGGCTGAATATTAATAGCTCATGTGAAGTTAAATGTATTTAAACTATGATTTCCTTTGATTGCACTGGGTGTTCTATAAACTCCCTTTGGGTGTTTTATAAACTCCCTTTCTGCAAAATGCTTGCAGGTTATAAGTAAAATATGAAGAATTAAGAATGGCAATTCACTTGAGATGAAGACTTTTCTAATTTGTGATATGTCTTACCACTAACTGCATACAGACAGAGATCACATTTAACTTCATAATTCTGATCCAACTACTTAAATGTATTTTATATCATTTTTATCATAATTTTTTTGAAAAATTGGCTTTAAATTATTAATCAAGTTACATGAATAGTATATGACCTTTTAATAAGGACACACAAGTCCTTTATGTTCCTTAAGTCTGTATTGCAACTTCTTCAAGAGCAACAGATAGAATTTAAAAGGCAAGGTTACCACATTAAAATAAATCACCAGTTTTTGATAATAAATGTATAATTTAGGGAAAGTTTTGCATAAATATTCCCAATGCATTCCACAACACAGAAAAAATTGCTCCTCCTTCTAGTGGCAAATATTTAATGGGTAGAAAGTATTTCACAAATGTTTTAAACATAACAAATATTTATCTACTAAAAATACAACAGAAAAAAAAAAACTATTTTAGAAATTCCAGCAGTAAATAGCTCACCAAATATATGGAACATATATCAATATCAGTGTGGAGTTAGGAGTATCTTGATAAATTTGTGTATGTATGAATTTACACAAATTATGTCTGATTTTTGGAGGGTAATTGGTGGGACCACACCTACGGTGCATCTTACAAGAGTACATGTGAAACTTACTAATTGTAGAATATAAATGTTTTAACACAATAACTAAGAAAAAGCCAGAAAGGCTATGTTAACCAGTGTGATGAAAATATTTCCAATTGTATATAAAACCAGCGCATGGTACCCCATGATTGCATTAAAGTATACAGCTATGATTTAATAAAAAAAAAAATAGAATAAAATAAAACATTCAATCATTGCGATGCTATTCAATGGAGACCCATAGCATCCATCTCCCAGCATCTCTTTATATGAAAGTTTTTAAGTTCAAAGAACAAGTGGTTGGCTGGGGATGTTAATAACATTATCTTGATTCCCAGTTTCCTGCTAAATATTAGTCAATTGCATCCGTTCTACCTTATATCTCCTCAGTAGAGACTAACATGGATAAGATACTCTTTTCCTAAGTCTCATCTTAAACCACCTTGATATATTCCCCATTTGTCTTTTTGCTTATTCACTGGGTAAGATTTAAACACTGCATTTCAAACTTTGTGTATCCTCCCACAGTCACTCTAAAATATTCTATTTTGTATGAAATTATTTTTGTTATTAGATCTTAGATGGTCTACAACATTTCATTGTTAAACATTAAATGCATCTTATAATTTTCTCAATCTAAATTTTATACGCATAATGAAAAAGAACAATACACTCAACCCCATAGTAACAATTCAAATTATCACTTCTGGGTTTCACGTTAATTTTTTGGATGTTTATAAACTTTTAAATTAGGGAGAGAAACACCTAAAATTAAAAGGAAGATAATACAGTAAAGAAAAAGCATTTAATGCATAAAGTTTAAAAATAATCTTGCATTTTAGTGAAAACATAACAGTGAACACAATTAGGAAAAAAAGAAAAATAGTAGCCAGGAGACAAAATGTAGTAACTGGATGACATTAAATAACTATGTAGCTTTTAGATAAAGAAAGGGAAATTGGCAAGGGTATTCTAAATTGTAAATATAATTTATTTATTTTTACTAACAGGAAGTGCCCCAAGGTATGTAATTAGAATATGTGAGTCTTGTTGCAAACGGTTATGCTCTGACACAAAAAGTCTTAGGTAAAGTCAGGATTATATAACCTATGTGTAAGGAAATTGGCTTGAGATCAACCTCTGTGAATCTTTTAGTTTCCTTCACGAAATTGCTCTTAGTTGAAGATTAATTTTGCACTATATCTTCATTTCTAGTCTCTAAAATTAGCCATATTCAGAGCAAAGCCACAGAATTAAAATTTCTAGAACTGAAAATTGTCACAGAAAGACAAACAATATAATGACTCAAGACTATATTTGAATTTTTTTTTTTTATAAAATAAGAAAAATGAGAAAAAGGTGTTAAAATTTACACAAGTCCTATAATAGTAAACCATAATCTTAAGAAGAATATAGTTTGAAAGCATTACCATGAGCGTTATGGAGAACTGAAACACATAGTAGATGTAATCATAGAGGGATCATGATTGCAAATGAAGTGTTATGGTTTATTTTTGTGCTCTATTTTCATTACTTCACTTCCTTAGGAAGTGATTTTCATTCTTTCCATGCTTTACATATAATAATAAGGCAGAAAATTTACAATTTGTGTCTACTAATACATCAAGGAATAATATGTGTAGTACAGAACAAGCCCATTCTTCAAAGTTTATTCAACTATTGGTCTATGGGGGCCACAGAAGGGTCAATTAATGTCAAAAAAGTGAGAGAAATTCGTGGACTTTTGGAATCCAAGAGTCAGTCTATTTGTCAAGCCATAATTACCAAATGGTAATTGAATTTTAAACCTATGTACCTTTGATTTTAACTATTGACATTGATTTATTTTTTTGTTTTGTTTTGATTTTTGTTTTCTCAAAAATCTTTTTATTTCCAGTATTAAAAATTTTTAAAGCAAGACATAGTGGTTCCCATTGGTAATCCCAATGACTCGGGAGGCTGAGGAAAGCAGAGTTCCCGACCAGCCTGGGCAACATAGTGAGACCTTACAATTACTGATCAAATATGACGTTATGGTGTTTATAGATATTTCTTAACCTTATTGTACCAATAGGCATTATAAAATTCTAAATCTTAAAAAAAAAAAATTAGCCAGGTGAGGTGTTACACACCTTTACTCTCTGCTCATTACGAGGCTGAGGCAGTAAGATCACTACAGCCCAGAGGTTCAAACCTGCGGTGAACTATGATCTCTCTGGGACAGAGGAAGACCCTGTCTTTGAAGTAAATAAATCAATAATAAAATGCTATTAGACCTTATATATTCCTGTCAGTAAATTGCCATTTTTATAGATCTTCATTTTCCATCCACAAAAACCCTGCTAGTAAATTAATAATAATAAAAAGCTTGAGGTGATCTTCTTTTGGAAATAATTTTATACACTGGCCTAGATGTGCTTGTATTTAATTTCCAGCATCATCATCAGGAACTGATTTATCACATTAAGGTGAAGTAAATGATGTTTTTCCTCAAAAATAACTGGTAAATTTTGTGTTCTGCTTTGTTCTGGCAGGTAGATGGATGCCATAGTCTGTTTTAGATTTAAAGTAGACAACAAAACAATTTAGTGGTTATAATTATGAAATGACCTGAAAGGTGAAAATAAGTTGTTTGAAAACAAACAAAACTATAGTGACACTATTTGACAGAAGAGATTACAAGTGAAGAGTGAAAAAGAAAGAGAATGATCCAGACATTTTAAAGAGAAGAGTAAAACAGAGGTATGGCTGATTTAATGTAAGATTATGGGTTCTCTCACAAATTTTTATCCCATAATCTGAAAGAGATAATTTTTGGTAGCCTCACTGAATGTTATAGGTGGTTATTGCCATAGTAAACGCTCAGTACTTTGATTCATACTTTGAACAATGAAAGATGATACACACAAAAAGTAGAAAATTTTAAAAAATATTGTGTGTTTAGCCTACATACTCATAGTATTTCAATTCAATCAAAATCAGATGTTAAAAAGTAAATGATTAATCATTGGGTATACAGGTTTAGAAAAGAATTGATTACAAAAATTTTGCTTTTATTGAAAAAGTACTTAAAATCCCTTGCATATCTCTTGTACTAAAATAAAATGTGGAAGCATATTGTCATTGACCTTACAAGTACTGATCAAATATGATGTTATGGTGTTTATAGATATTTCTTAACCTTATTGTACCAATAGGCATTATAAAATTTGGACCGTGAAACAGCACTTGTTATTGCTCACATGTCTTTGGGTAAACTGGGCAGTTCTGCTAATCTGAGCCTGGGTTGACTGATCATGGTTATACAGGTTCGTGTGTCTGTGGAATAGCTTGACCAGGGTTTGCTGGACTTGGGTGGCCTCACTAACACATCTGGAATTGTCTTTCAATGGGCACCATGGAGTAAGTACATAGACAATATGTCTCTCATTGTATGGTAGACTATTCACAATTTATTTAAGCTAGATTAAGAGAGAAAAAGAGTAAAAGCATATAATCTTTTTGATTGCTTAAAATTGTCAATACACCATTTCTGCTTCAAGCTATTGGATACATGTAAAGAATAAGGGTTGAATTTTTATATAAGTAAGCATGAATTCACAAATATATGTTTAATAAATATAAAGAAATGTTTATTTTCCTTATTAGGAAGTAAACTTAACTGCTTTATTCTCAGGGCTGGAATATGAAACCACAATTACTTTTTCCGTAGGTGTTTGTCTAGACTGCTAGAACCTATGGGAATTGGGGAGAATAGCAGATAAATTAATTTGAACCAGAACTACTAAAATGATAGTTTCTCAACAAGAGCTACACAGAAATTCTGACCAAATGGTCCTCTGACATTTTTATAAAACAGAAACATTATTTGGAATATTCTTGCAATTTCTAGTTATAAGATTTCAATCTTTTGACAAACATACCCCAGCTGCTGCATGAGGATGTTACACCTCCCCTTTTTGCTCATATCCCTACTCAATTTAAAATTTGTTTTGTGAAAGGAGGATATGGGATTCTCAAGCATTCACATTTTTCTCAAGATAATTAATTTTATAGGAAAATCCCTAGAAATACCTACATACAATTACTATCCCAAATATAATTTAACCTACATAATTTCCACAAGGAGTGAAATTAACTAGTTTATAAAAATAGCACCCGGAGGGTTATATAAATAGCATCCTCCATCTCTCTCCTCAAATTCATGATCACCTAGAACCTTACAAGGTGGCCTTATTTAGTAAGTGTCTTACATAGTAAAGATAAAACCATTCTGGATTAAGCCATAAATCCTATGATTGGCGTCCCCGTAATAAGAGAAAGAGTTACACAGAGACCCAGAGAAAAAGGTTATGGGCAGATGGTGGCAAAGATTGGGGTTATGCTATCACATCCCAGAAATCAGCTGGCGACACCAGAAGCTGGAAGGGCCAAGGTAGGATTCTTCTGAGAGACTTCAGAGAAAGTGCAAATCCAGCTGATACTTAACCTGGATTTCAGACTTCTGGCTTCCAGAACTTCAAGAATAAATACCTGTCATTTTAAGTCACCAAATTTGTGGTAATTTATTATGGAAGCCCTTATAAACTAATACAAGGAAAGATACAGTTACTAATAAATATTCATCCTTTTCTTCCATTAGCCTTCAGCATCAGATTTTATAAGAAAACGTGCATGTTTTACATAATATATACTATTTGTAGTCATCTTTTCGCAAGCATTAGGAATACCTGGTCTGTTTTTCATCCTTAAAGTCTTCCCTATCGTATAATGTCCCATACCTGGAACACATGGTAGGCACAAGTCTGGCTTCTTTCCCTTAGTACATTAATTTTGAGATTCATCCACGTTATTGTATCAGGAGTTCATCCATTTTTATTGCTGTGTAATATTTCAATATATGACTGTCCAGCAGTTGTTATCTATTTGCAGGTTGAAGAACATTTGCTTTCTTTCTAGTGTGAGGAGATTAGGAATAAGACCAGTATATTCATCTGTATGAAGGTTTTGTTTGAACATAAGTTTTAATTTTATGTGGGTATATATTTAGAACTAGGATTACTAGACCATATGTTAAATAGTTGCTTAACTTTCTAAGAAAATACCAAGCTCTTTGACATATTTTCCCTACTGGTTTGCAATCTTACCTGCAGTGTATAAAAGTTCCAGTAAACCCCTTGGTAGTGTTAGATCTGCTCCTCCTTTTTTCTTTTCATTTCTTTCTTTCATCTTTTAAGTATAAGTGATAAGGGTATCCACCTTTAGCGTTAATTTGCCTTTACTTAATAACTACTGACATTGAACATCTTATTATATATTTATTTGGCACCCATCTGTGTTGTTCAAAGTATCTGTCTCGATATTTAGCTCATTTTTAATGTTTTGAGACATTTAGAAAAATTATTCTGGATAGAAACCCTTTATTGGACAGATATTTAAAATACTTTCTTTTAGTTTATGCCCTATCTTTTCATTTCCTTAGTAATGTCTTACCATAAGTTATATGTAGTAAAAGTGTATCATTTGATATGTTTGACATAGGAATACAAGAAACAAGGAAATAGGCATAGGGAAACAAGAGCAACTATTGAGATAATGTGCTACCCATAACCCTCAAGTGAACATCACACTGACACCACACTCCCACCATCTGCAGGCAGCCACTGATGTGCTTGGACTGTAGATTCACATTTCCAAGCTATATACCCATATATTACAAAAATTAACTACTAATTAGTTCTGAACCTAATGTTTCTTAATTTTGAGGAATACTTACATCTCAAGTTTAGAAAATATGCTTACATATGTCAAGTCGAGTCAAACCGGGACCCATTTCTGGCCTACCCTGCAGTAGACGGCATTTAAGCATAGTGCTTGCAGCATAGACTTTAGAATCAGACAGAATCCAGCCCATGTCTCCTCCTTCAAGTTGAGGACACCTGACTTCAAATAAAGACACTTAGCCTTCTCAAGCATCCAATTTTGCTTGCTTTTCTTTCTTTCTCTCTCTCTCTCTCTATCTCTCTCCTCTTTTGCAGAGTCTCATTATGTCACCCTCAGTAGAGTGCTGTGGCGTCACAGCTCATAGCAACCTTCAACTCTTGGGCTTAAGTGATTCTCTTGCTTCAGCCTCCCAAGTACCTGGAACTACAGGTGCCCACCACAACGCCTGGGTATGATTTTGTATTTCTTAAATGAGAATAATATCTATTTAACAGATGTGTGGTAAAAATAAAGTCATCTGCTTTAGGCATGTCTCTGAATGATGAAAGACAAAAGTTGAACTTTCATAGGCATTTGCTGTAATTTTGCTTTATAGAATGCAGCATCCTTTAAGAGAAGAGAAGTCCTGAAACGATCACAGTGAAGCTTTGCCCTCAAAATCTTAACAATTGGATTAGGGATTTCTGATTTAGAAATACATCTTGGGATTTCCTAAGGTTTTTAAAATTCCTGTGATGATGGAAACAAGTATTCCGGAGGCTAAATAAATTAAATGTGTGCAGTAGCCAGTAATTAAATGTCTAGGGATGTTGATTATTTTTATTTATGAGAAATCAAGTCTTCATTTTCTGTGATCCAAAGTGTATAAAATTTAGCAAATTCCCAACTCTTAAATCATGCATAAGTTTTGACTTCAAATTCTGAGCATCACATCTTCATTTCTATTCTTTTAATGAGGAACTCACTCACTTCTTCCCTCTCTCTTTTTTTTTCTCTCTAGAAAATAGTCTGTGATGCAATCTAAAGACCAATTTCATTATTTGAATTTACCCTGTTACTCAAAACTATGTGTGGTGGAATAACAAAGTTAAAGATTCTAGTATAGCAAACACCTGATTTTTTAATATGGTGCTAACTATGGGGAAAAATTAAAGAAGTCCAAATTATCTAGTCAAATAGGATTACAAAGTATTAGGATTACAAATAGGATTACAAATCTTTAGGAGTGCTCAAAGATTTTTAAAGTGCTTTTGAAAAATACATTTTTATATCAAAAATTATTTCTTTTACTTCTCAACTTCACCCTGATAAGTTTATAGTCAACATATTTCTTGGCAAAGTCTTCTGGTGGGAGTCTATTGTGCCAATTAGTGAATAAACATTTCAGGAAAAGAAGAGAAACAGAATCTATGGAGTCACTGATTTTTCTCATTGAATTAGAAATATATTTTTCTTGTTTATTGTTGACTGTAGAGCATAATGCTTAAAACCTGCCCTGTTTCTTTTGCAATTAAAAAAAAAAATTTAGTGCATATTTTAAAAATACTTAGATCAAAAATATGAGATCTGAATAAATAAATGTAAGGAATAATATATATATATATATATATTTCTTATTAAATCATAGCTATGTACATTGGTATGATCATTGGGCATCATGCACTAGTTTCACAGACCGGTTGACACATTTATATCACACTGGTTAACACAGCCTTCCTGGCAATTTCACAGTTATTGTGCTGAGACATTTACATTCTACATTTGTGGTGCATCTTACAATGGTATATGTGAAATTTGGTAAATGTAGGAATAATATTAAATGAGCACCATTGTTTTGGCCCATGTGGTATATTTAAATTCTACTTTTGGTGACAACACTGTTTGATAATTTGTGAAATGTACTTCTTGAGGTAATTTAGGGGACAGAAAATGTACTTACTTGTTTTATGCAATATTAGCATAAAGTAACTATTGATAAATACATTTCAAACGATAGTCAAAAAATCCCAAATGGAACAATTAAACATGGATAAAAATTATCTTTTGTCAATGTAACAGATTAAAAGGCACACTTCTTGCTACTTAGCTTTGGCTTCTGCATCTATAAAATAGGCCTATTAATAACTATTAATTGAGAATTGAAAAGATAATTAACATAAAACAGCTACCCATCACATGAAATAACCATGAATCTTTATTCCATATGTCTCCTATTCATGTTATTTTATATGACATTGTATGATTTCAGAATAACAATTTCAGAAAATCATGAATAAATGTTTAAAATATTGAATTGTGCATTGTTAGGAAGATTGTATTTCATTCTGAAAAGTTATAAAATCTCAATAGCATATATGCTGATTGCATATTATAATGTGACTAATTATAATTTAATAAATAGCAAGTCAATTTGAAATTCTCTGGAGAAATTAATTACCCTCTCCAGATTTACTCTGTCAACATTAGTAAGGTAGTTTTATAAATATGGAATTTAAATATAGCCATAGAGTTGAGGCTATCCTATACATAAGTTTGTTTATTAATTCATTTATTTATGACACATAAAGGAATACAAAATAAACTTGCGGGCGGCGCCTGTGGCTCAATGGAGTAGGCAGGCCGCAGGTCCCATATACTGGAGGTGGCAGGTTCAAACCCAGCCCCGCCCAAAATTGCAAAAAAAAAAATAAAAATAAAAATAAATATACTTGCTTATAATAACCATAGTTCAAGGTATAGGTTGAGAGACTATAAGGTGTGCCTTTACCATCAAAAATTGACCTTTAGGATGGGCTCAGTGGCTCACACATGTAATCCTAGTACTCTGGGAGGTGGAGGTGGGTGAATTACCCGAGCTCAGGAGTTAGAGACCAGCCCAAGCCAGAGTGAGACCCTATCTCTAAAAATAGCTGAGCATTGTTGCAGGTGCCTGTAGTCCCATCTACTCTGGAGGCTGAGGCAAGACAATTGCTTGAACCCAAGAGTTTGAGGTTGATATTTACTCCACTGAGGGTATAAAATGTGAGACTCTGTCTCAAAAGAAAAAAGAAATACACCTTTAATAATGAAGATAAAGTAATCAAATGGCATAAATGGCAAAAATGGGGTAAAATTAAATAAAAAGAAATGGGAATTATTTTTAGATCCTCAATCTTAATAGGCGCTCCTATTCAAAATGTCAGAGCATCTTCCATGGGAAATAATCGACATGTCATAAAAGAGATTTCAAAACTTTTCCATAGTTTCCATCTGTTGAATAATTGTTGTTTTGACAGCCAACTCTTTTCAAGGTAACACCCACTCTAAATAATTGTCATGACTTTTCTTTATTATAATGGAAACTTCTTCAAAGAAACTAGCCTAACTTTAAGGTTTATGAAATGCCTCTCTCATTTTTTTCCTCTTACATGCAAGAAGCTTTTTGTCTCCCTACTCTGTTCCATAAGAAAAACTTAAAGTTCTTCTAAAAAGATATAAAAATCTTGGGGAACTTTGCTGAATGGAGTTTGTTTAGAAAGCATGTTTTGTCTCAGAGCCTGTAGCTCAGCAGCTAGGGCGCCAGCCACATACACCAGAGATGACGGATTCGAACCAGCCCAGGCCTGCTAAACAATGACAACTACAACCGAAAAAAAAAAAAAAAAAAAAAGCTGGGCATTGTGGCGGGTGCCTGTAGTCCCAGTTACTTGGGAGGCTGAGGCAAAAGAACTGCTTAAGCCCAAGAGCTTAAGGTTGCTGTGAGCTGTGACGCCACGCCATCTACCCAGGGTGACATAGTGAGACTCTGTCTCAAAAAACAAAAAAAAAAAGCACGTTTCCAGAATACATGCCCACACAAGAGAAAAGCACAAACTCAAATAGGGGTAGGGGGGCGGAGGGGAGCAACCAGGAGATGGGAGGGGAATTACTGTGCTCTCAACTAACAGGTACAACGTAAGGGTATATAGCACACCTCCCGGGCAAGGGACACAATTATAAGTTCAACTCTACCTAACAAACTCAAACAGTGTTCTTAATTGTTGGTACCCTCATATTAATCTGAAATATAAAAAAAATACAATAGGTCATTATTGATACTCTTTTCTTTAATTATTTGAATATGTTTGTTTGTTAATGTTTTGAACATATGTTAGCAGCTTTAAAATCAGTTTCAGTTCAATTCATATCTGGGCTCAGTTAAAGTTAGTATTTGTTGGTTACTATTGCTATTTTGCTATGATTTTGTCAGACTTTCCTATTTATTTTCATGCTTGATGGGGTTTTTTGGTTAAAATTACATTACATATTTTAGTCAGTAAAGTAATTCTGGGCTCTTTTATTTTTCTGAGGATCACTGTTTTAGTAACTTGCTTGTACTTAAACTATGTCTACCATGTTTTATATATATATATAAATTATACTATATATGTTATATCTTATATCATTACATTATATATCTGTGTCATTCCAAATAAAAGGAAGCATGTTTCCAGAGGTGCTCCCTCTTTCCTAGTTGTGCAATGCTATTCCATTTCCTCTATTTTTCACCAGGTATTTTTGCTTCATCTTTCTACCTTAGCTGAATGGTATACATGTGTTTGATTGTTTTTAACAACTATTTTAAATAGCTGTATCGCCATATGTCAAGTAAATAGTGCAGAGATTATTTCTCAATGTTTTCTGGATTGTTTTACAAAATACTCTCAACAGCCTTCAGAAGATAAAAGCTGTTTAATAGACAGCTGGGTATATTGAAACAATCTCTTTTGTGTAAGCCACATAATGCTACGCAGGAGGATCGGTACTGCAATTTCTTTTTACATAAGAGCTTCCTACACGGCATTTATCCATGTCTGGGACTCCACGATAAGGTTTCTCTGCCTCATTTCTTATTTCCTTTAGGCCAGACCTTGAATGCTATGTAAATATCATGGTGATATTAATAACCACACTCAAAAATCCTTTGGAAGCCTGAGTGTGCATTAGATGTTAGTGGCAACTTATGCTTTGCCAGAAACCCTGTACATCTGGTTGCATTTAACTTACCTATTTTGGCTTAACTTAAGTAGAAAATATCATATCATCAATCTTAAAAGGAGCCACAATATTGCTGATGTTTTTTCCCAAATAAAAATGCTTTAAAAAATTTCTCCCTGTCCTTCCTGTCGTTCTGTGACTATATATATGTAGAGTTTAATAAAAACAAAGATAAAAATGGTAATGACAGTAATAACAATTGGTTATTTAGCTTCAACTATATTTGAAACACTTTACTTGGAAACTTGCAGATATAATTGCTAACCTAACAAATAACTCTTGCCATTTAATGGATTAAAGATTTTTGCAATAAAGGTAGCTTATTTTTATTCAATATAGTTCAAGTTCAGGCTTCAGGCTATATATTTTACATGCTTTATCTGGTATAATCATTATTTTATGGAAAAGAAGGTAAAGACTTAGATTAAATTAAAAGAGACTATGTCTGGCAACCCAAACTCATATGCCTCCTACCTACCCTTTGGGAACTTTCTTGCTCACGTACTGATTATCATTTGAATGTTGACACCTGATGGGTGTAACACACTGTAGCCCAGAACTCCTGAGCTCCAATAATTCTCTTTCACATTGGCCAGCACTGAGGACCCCAAGCAAATACAGCGAGACAGTGTTTCCTCTCCATACCCGTATACCAGGGCTTTTAGGTTGCCTCTGAGATATAATACTCACCAGATCTGCATAACTCAGAAATGCTGGGAAATTATCAGCCCATAGAGGCAAAATGGGCTGACCCATTTTGACAAAATGTCGACCAATGCGAGATTGGAGTTGGTGGTTTTATTGTTTTCTCTTTCTTCTTTAACATGGATTGTCCTGAAAAGCAGTCCTTAAAAAAAAAAAAACCCAGATTTTTAGAACTCCAAAGGCTAGCCAGTGTTTGTTTATTGGTTATGCTGCCTTTCTTATAGAGTGAATTGTACTCTTCCAAAATTCATAGGTTGAAGTCTTAATCCCCACTACATGAGAATGTACTCTATTTGGAGATAGGGCCTTGAAATTGGTAGCTAAGCTAAAATGAGTTCTTAGGGGAGGCCTTAATCCACTCTTGCCGGTGTCCTTATGAGAGAAGATTAGAACACGCAGAAGAATACCAAAGGTGTCCACATGGAGAAGAAAGACCATGTGAAGGGATGGAGGACACAGCCACCTGTAAGCCAGAGGTCTCAGAAGAAACAAAATCTGCAGGTACTTTGATCATGGATTTTCAGCCTCCAGAAATGTGAAAAATGACTTTCAGTTCTGTAAGCAACCCTATCTGTGGTGTTTCGTTATGGCAGCCCTAACAAATTAACATGTCTCTTACCCCTCATTTGTGCTTCCTAAAATTTTACTTGCAGAAGAGTAGTAATACCTAAAATATAGTTTCAGACTCTGGTTTCTGCTCTAAGACTAGTCATAAGAACAAAAGCAGTGTTATAATACCTAATGGCTAAAAAGAAGTCTCATCAATAACTTATTTCTGTAAATGTATGTCACTAGAGATAAGTGGCAATTTTGATAAATTATTATATTTAATGAAACAATTTCCTTGATCCTTTTGTCATTTAAAATAGAGAAAGTGAACAGAACTATTACAGTTTTGTTCACATTTTCTAAATCATTTCATTTACGGCTTGAAATTTGTATATGGGAGAAAATTTTTTAAAAAACATCTAGGAAGATTTTGGTTTATATCAGTGTCTAACTGAAGTGTGTTAGTTTACTTTACACTTGGTATAATTAAGGATATTAAAAATAATAACAGAACTAGCTAAAATAAATAATGTAGGTACTATCAGTATTTTAAATGAGAAGCAATATTTGAGTAATGCACCATCCTCCCTCACTCTTCTGCTATCTACTTCTCTGAGAGTACCAGTGAGGAAAGTGAATATAGCCCATACATTTCCTATTATGTCCTAATTTTTCACTCCCAACCTTATGTTTTTTTCAGTTCCAACCTAGTTCAGCCTGTATTTTGAAAGTTTGGTAGGGAAGGTAATACTCTTTTTCTCTGAACAAAAAAGCAAGAGTGACTTAACACATTAATCTACTAATCTCTGAGATTTGCTGGGAAGAAGACCTAAGGTCAGGAAGATCTAATATCCACATTGAAATTGCCTGGTCCAGATTACCCTACGTTTATCTCACATCAACAAGCCCCATCTGTATTCACACAGTTTCCAGTCTGACTTTGATGTCTCACTATTACTTGTGAGACATCACTATTACGTGAGCAGACATCTGAGGATGCACAGAACTGAATTTCAGTTGGGCAAGCAATCCAATCTTTGATATTTCATTATGGCAACCCTAACAAATTAACATATCTCTTACCCCTCATTTATGCTTCCTAGAACTGTACTTACAAAAGAGTAGTAATGCCTAAAAGATAGCTTCAGACTCTGCTTTCTGGTCTAAGAACAAAACCAGTGTTACAATATCTAAGGGCTAGAAAAAAATCTCATCAATAACCATTTAACTCGCTATTACTTGAGCAGATGTCTGAGGATTCACAAAACTAACAGTATATGAATAGCAGAAATGAAGACAAGCAAACATCAAAACTAAAGGATAAGAAAATGGGATCGCCTGGAAAACTATGCAGGAGAGCTATCAGTCAAAAGGTGGTCGAAAGACATGATCACACTTGCACAAGCACCATTCCTCAAGAATCTACTTAAGAGTGAGTTTCACCTAAAGAAGACAGCAAATTACCTGGTAATAAACATTGATCTAAATTATATAATTGATCTAAACCATTATATATACCAGAGTCAGGAATGATGTATTGTATGATGGTGGAGATATTAAAAAAAATTGTCATCTGATATAGTAGTTAGTTAATTGATAATTTCTTAAGTTTGAAAAAGAGTTTAAAGTACCATAATAAGTACTTCGCTTACATAGATGGTGTTAAATTTGATAGGATGACAGAGCAGTGAAGAAAACATGTCTTTATTAATAAATCTAGTAGGACTGGTAGATCTTTTGAAATGTTTGCATCAGAAATACTGACAATGCTTAAAATGCATATATTATCCCATCTGAGGTTATATGTTCTCTTCATTCTAATATTACACTTCAGTAGAGGACAGGATTTTATAATTCACAGGGCTTAGTGAAATTTTCTCCTAATTTAAGAGCTGCCTAAAAAGAGTTGCTTTAAAAAAAAACAAACACTTCAGACCCTGGAATAAACTATAGTATTTATAGCTCCTGTGTTTTTTCAATATTCACTACGTATTAAAACAATAAAAGAATTAATGAAAAGATGCAAGCAGCTTATATTCTTTGATAGTCTTGGCCATTCTACTTTTATAAAAATATTTCATATTCAAAACAAAACTATCAATGACAAGAGGTTATCGCATATTTCTTCTCTTGTTTATTTTTAATTATGGGTACCTAATAGTTGTATATCTTCATAGGGTACATATGTATTTTGAATAGTCATAAACTGTGAATTAATCAAATCACCATAAGGGAGGTATCCATCACCTCAGTTATTGTTATTTATATTAGGAAAAAATTACCCTTAAGTGTAAAAGAAGTACAACATGTAGTAAGGAGGCCATGAAATACATCAAACAGCTTATTCATGGATAATCCAGATCCTCCACGGAAAAGTTCACATGTCTCACAGAAAGAGCCGACTTTGAAATGAAGAATAAACTTCCTAAGAAATTCTGGCCATAATAGTTGATAACGGCAAGACTTGAAACAAGATATCTTGCTTAATAAACCCCATAACTTCAATTTTTTATAAGACAAGACAAATAATAGCTACCTTAGATGGGTACTGTGAAGACTAAAGGAAATAGATATGAAATGTTTCAAAGAGAACTTGGGGCATTTTAAGTGCTGAAATATTTTAGTTTCGTAAAGCTCCAATAGATAGTCTTAGGCAAATCACTTTATAGAAGTTATTGAATTTTGAAATATTGCTGATATCTTTTCTTCCTTGAAGTTAACACAGTACTAAATGGAGTAACTGAGTATTTAATTATTATTTTTTTATTTAATTATTAACAGGCTCCAATCTGAAGAGAAATGGATCACTTGGTGAAGAACTCACTAAGGAAGTTTGTACAGATACACCAGGTATGGCCAGTTCAAAAAAAAATGTATTTTTAGAAACTATATCCAGGATGTTACAAAACATAGTCTAAACTTACTGCCAACAACTGCCATAGTCAAGTTTACTGCCAACTTGCCACTATTGGGCTTAGTCTTAACACATCCCAGAGCCCAGAAATTGTTCTTAAAAAAACTACAAAGTCTAACTCAGAAACTGAAGTTAAATAATTCTTTTACTGGATTATGTCTTTTATTGGAAGACATATGGAGATATAGATGCACAGAGAGCACAAAATAAAAGTGAATTTATTTTGAAACAGGGGAAGATAAGATTGCCACCCATGTGCTCCGGGCTACCATTCTGAGAGTAGCTTCAGCATATCCAGACATTGAAAACAGCCATATTAAAACTAAACCAAAAAGAAACATCAAAATGTAATGTAATTCTTTACGGAATGCTTGAAGGAATTTAAAATTTCTCTTCACATAACATCTTTCTCCTCTTCTTCAAATTATATTCCTCAAGGGAGTCAACATATAAGATGCTTATTTTATTAAAATCAATCCACTTCCCCAAATTGCTCTATTAGAACCCCTTTAACTTTCATTGTCTCTTCAAAAGCTGTATGTTTAAAAGGTCACTCTAACTTCTAATTTCTTACTCAAAGTGATAGATTTCTTGAGGACAGGAATAATAATCTGTCTTTAAAAAAATCTCAAGTTTCTAACTATCTTATAAATTAGTTAATAAAAAATGGCTTATCTTTATTTTGTGCTTCTATAACAGAATATCACAGAATGAATAATTCATCAGGAAGATACATGCATTTCTTATAGTTCTAGAGGCTGAGAAGTCCAAGATCAAGGTGCTGGATGGTGTAGTTCTAGTGGAAGCTGTGTTCTTTGGAAGAAGGAAATGTTGTCGCCTTATTGCCAAAAAGTGAAAGGGTGAACAGCTAAATGTGCATGAAGTCTCTTCTTTGAAGGTCTTAATCTCAATCATGAAAGGGGAGCCTTCATTACCTAAATGCTCCTCCTCTTAAAAGGTCACATTGGCAACACCTGAATTTTAGAGGTGCCATATTCAAACCATAGCATTCAGCTCATGCCCCCAAATTCACATCCTTCTCACGTAGAAAATATACTCATTTCCACTCAGTCTTAAAATGTCTTTCTTACTTTGTTCCAGCATCAACTCTAAAGTCCATGTCCAGCATCTCATCTAAACATCATGTGAGTAAGAAGCAAGAGTGTATTTTATTCAAAGGCAAATTGTTCTCTAGCTGTAAACCTGTGAAATCAAACAAATTATGTGCGTCCAAGATACAACAGAGAAATAGACAAAAGACAGGCATTTCTGTTCTAAAATAGAGAAATAGAAATTGAGAAAGGAGTAATAGATCCCAAGTAAGTCCAAAACCCAACAGGGTAAACATTAAGTTATAAGGCTTGGAGTATAATAAGTCTTCTTTGATTCCATGTCCGCCTTTTGGACACACTGGTGTGAGATTTGGGTCTCCAAGCCTCCTAGAGGCTCTGCCTCCATGGGTTTTCTGGGCACAACCCACACCACAGCTCTCAAAGGTTAAAGCAGGCATCCTCAAACTTTTTAAACAGGGGGCCAATTCACAGTCTCTCAAACTGTTGGAGGGCTGGACTATAGTTTAAAAAAAAATTATGAACAAAGTCCTATACACACTGCACATATCTTATTTTGAAGTAAAAAAAACAAACAGGAACAAATACAATCACACCGCCTCATGTGGCCCGCGGACCGCAGTTTGAGGACCCCTGGAAAGTGTAGGTGTCTGTGGCTCTCTCAGACTGCTGTCCCACACTGAAGGCTCTGAAGGTCGGGCATCTGGGGCAGCCCTGCTTTCACGACCCCACTAAGCATGTCCCTAGTAGGGGCTCTCTGCAGTATCCCTGATCCCCTGGCTTCACTGGGATCACATGCCTTAGTGGAGACTTTGTGGCATGGCTTTGTCCCTGTGGTAGTTCTGCTGGGGCATCAAAGCTCTCTGAGTCATCTTTTGAAATCTAAAGGGAGGAAGACATGACTTCGCTTCTCTTGCACTGTGTGCATGCAGAATTAGCACTACGTAGATGATTCTAACCTCACCTATTTTGCCTTCCAGAGCAGCAACCAAGCCACACCTGGCCCACCTGTGCTACCGCTGGGCAGGGAAGAGTACTTTGCCAGTATGTGGAGAACAGAGGCTTGACATGGCCTGGCCAGTGAAACTCAAGGTGTAATGATATCCTGGGCCCCTTCCTTGAAATCTTTCTATTCTTGAGGTCTTGGGCCTCCAGGCGTGTGATAGTCTTGAAGATTTCTTAAACACATTAGAGTAAATTTCCCATTTCCTTGATGAATAGCGCTTGGCTTTATTGAATTCATATCAATCTTTGTATTAAATGGTTGCTTGTCCATACTTTTGATTTTGCTTTTTTACTCCTCATGAGCAGACTGCGAATCTTCCAAATATTTACATTTTGCCTTTTTTTTTTTTTTGAGACAGTCTTACCCTGTTGCCCTGGGCTAGAGTCCCCTGGCATCCGACTAGCTCACAGCAACCTCAACCTCAAACTCTTGGGCTCTAGTGATCCTTTTGGCTAAGCCTTCTGAGTAGCTGGGACCATAGGCATCCACCACAATGCCCAACTAATTTTTCTAGTTTTAGGAGAGACAGGGTCTCGCTTTTGCTCAGTCTGTCCTAAACTCCTGAGCTCAAGTGATCCTCTCCCTTTGGTCTCCCAGAGAGGTAGGATTACAGGCAGGAGCCATTATGCCCAAACTTTACTTACCCTCCATTTAAACATTCCATCTTAAAATCATTTTTATCTTTTTGCATTTTTTTTTAGAAGCAGTTAAGAGAGGTCATGCAGCATCACAGTAATGCGAGAGATTTCTTCCATCAAATATCTTAATTCATCACTCTTTAAGTTCCGCATCTCACAAAATTTTGGGTCATGAAGACAATTCAGCCAAGTTATTTGATACTGTTTAACACCAATTGACTTTATTTCAGTTTCCAATACCTTGTTTCTCTATTCTGTCCAAGACCGCATTAGAATATCTTCACTATCATGGCTACTTCAGTAATAATCTCTAGGAAGAATGAGACTTTTTCTACACTTCTCTTCTACTGAGCATTCACCAGAATCATCCTTCATGCTTTTTTTTATTCTCAATCTCTCCTTTCCTGCCATTCTCTAGTGCTGACTTAATACCCCACTATCAAACTTCCCATTTTTAAAAAAGCCTTCTGAGTAGGCTTAAATGTGACTTAATAGCATTATGTAAAGTAGATTAGTTTTTTTTAATAATGATCTTCACACAAGTGAACTCTCTCCCTCTTCATATATATGTATATATTTATGTATTTGTATTTTGCTAAAAATGTTTATTTAAGCTGAGGCTTCTTCAAAAACGATTTAACATTGATAATAAAGGCATACAGCATACTTGTTATACCCACATTATTTTTCCTTTCAACAAACTAGACTGTATAGAGAAGATAATGATTGCAATTGAGAAGGGAAACATATATTCCAAATGAATGAGATATATGAGGAATAAATGAAAGAACTGGGGTATAAACCAGAAAGGCAAAACAAAGGGAAAATTGGAGAATGACTCTTAAATATGCATACGGTTATCATTGTAAGAAAATGTAAATCTGTGCTGTTTGATACTGAAAGCAAAGTTAGGAACAGAGTTTCTTCCTTCCATTTACTAAAGCAGGATTTTGCATCAGTATAGAGTTATACTTCCTGATAGCACTCTGGAAGCATTCAGTCCTTGGCTGAGAATATAGAGAACATTCAAGCAATAAATTGATGGTTGAGTTTAGATGACCTTTAGGGTTTCATTCTGTCTTGAGACTATATTTATCTACATATTTACTTTCTAATTTCAAAGCCCTGAAATATAGGGATATGTTTTTGATTGTTTGATTAATATATCACTGTTTGGGATAGTTTCAAGTTTTTGTGCTTATGATTTAGAATTTCTTACTCTTGGGAGATGACTAGAACAGAGACCATCTTGAATTAATATTCTAAATCAAAAATGATTTCAAGTAAAATTAATCTTAAATTCATGTAAAAAGTATTGGTTAAATTATTCTTAGAATTATGTAGTGAAAGAAGGAATATATGTGATTATAGTTCATCTGTACTTCTGCAAATACATATGATGATTTATAAACCATCCATGAACTGAGCTACAAAAAATGTATCAAGGGAAATATGCAAGTCTACATTTTATGATAGGTTTCAGAAAGCTGTAAAACCTCAAGTGGCTTCAGAGATCAACATTTGCCTGCATTTTGTTTATAATATAGTATTATTAAAAAGTCAGCCACTATCAAGATAGCCTAGGCTGATATTGCACAAATTTTACCATTTGTGCTTAACAATTGACATCCTTCTCTGGCTGTCGAAATGCGCTTGAACTTATGAACATTTTTGCTTGTCATCATGTGGGAAGTCAAACAGGTATAAGGTGCAGCTTGGACTATCTTTTCTTTCAATAGCGCACCAATTCATTTATTGGTCTCTGAAAAGAACATCTCATTCCAATGGGAACTAGAATGAATTATAAGTGGAAGAAATGTTCTTATGTCTCTTCAATATTAAATGAAAAATGAAAATGAAATTCAGAGGCCATCTGGAAAAAGTATAGAACATAAAATGTGTTTGAGAGAGGAGGGGACAGGTTTGCCAGCGCAACTAGCTTGCTGAAAAACTGAATTACACATTGCCCTAATAGACATGAATGGTTTACTAGTGTTAAGTGGAAAGAGTAGTGTGGCTCTGTCACTTGTGGCTATGAATACTTGTGGTACTTAGAATCCAGAATTAGACCTTCATGAGGAAGTTCAAGAAAATTGAAGGGAAGACTTTAACTTGCAGTTATCTATTGACCTCAGTGAGGAAGCCGACATTGTCCTTTGTAAGTGCACTTAGTCAGGCTGAGCTAAAATGGACTTAATGTAGACTAAGTTCTCTATGTTCCTAAGACAGAAGAGTACAAAATGAAAGGGAGTGAGGTGGCATTTTTCAAATACCTCATAAGAAAACATCTGATCTGCTCACTTCTCTTAATAGTCCACGTGAGTAAAAACACCTCCTACTTCTTAAAAATTTGTCACTCAGAGAACTTCAAATTAAGGGCCTAAGTACTAACATGTTAGCAAAATAATAACAGCTCATTAAAGAGTCTCAACTGCAAGAAAAAAATGTCAGAAATGACATAAAATATACTGCATTAAAAAAATTAAGGGAAAACAGAAATTAAAATTGATTAAAAATAACAAGAATAGGCTTGGTGCCCATAGCTCAGTGGTTAGGGTGCCGGCCACATACACCGGGGCTGGTGGGTTAGAACTCAGCTCGGGCCTGCTAAACAATAACAATGACAACTACAACAAAAAAACAGCTGGGCGTTGTGGTGGGCGCCTGTAGTCTCAGCTACTTGGAAGGCCGAGGCAAGAGAATCGCTTAAGCCCAAGAGTTTGAGGTTGCTATAAGCCGTGATGCCACAGCACTCTACCAAGGATGACATAGTGAGACTGTCTCAAAAAAATAAATAAATAAAATAAAATAACAAGACATGTATCTGTAAATTAAAAGGGCTTAGGGAACTCTAGAGTCCTTGCAATTTTTGAACTCTGAAGATAAAAGAGCATGTCCAGATTTGCCTATAATAGTGAAATGAATTAGATCATGATATTGAAAACAAGAAGAGATTTAATCGCAAACCAAACTAGTTAGAGCAAAATGAAATATATCTCTAGACCCTTCCCAACCAATATATTAACCATCTGTCAGGGGGAAAAAAACTTTGAAGTCCTTCTGGCTGTTTAACTGAAAAACAGGTGTTTGTGTCGTGTCTGTTTCTCACATATAATTGTAGCAGACAAATAGCTCATGGCAAGGAGAAGTGAGCCCTGGTTACTGAGACTCTACCATCTTTTTAGACTTAGTTAGCATTTTCACAGCACATGTCTAGTCAACAGGCTCACTGAGGCAGAGTTAAATATTTTTCTACATGTACATGAAATATCAAGTTATAAGGCAGGAATCAAACCCAGGTCTGGGAGCAAAGATGACAGAGCAGAGACACCTGCTCCAAGATGGTCTCAGAAAGAAAGAAAAGCTTCAGATGGAAAAATAAACAAAAAAACATAGATTGGGTATGATTCTGAGAGGAAAGTTCCAGAACCTATCAAAGACTGCACAGAAGAAGTTGCAGAGCAGAACATGAAGGAGAAAGATATTGGCAGAGATAAACCCCTGAGATGCCTGGAGCTCAGAGAATGGTAGGTGGGTGGAGCAGTTTATTTCTCTCTCCCCCACATCGATGGCAAGTCAGTGGGCTCTCCACCAGTTGGAGACTCTTCCACTTTCACTAGCCCAAAAGCTATTGCCAGTAAACATGGAACTTCTTGACAACAAAGCACCAGGCTGCTCATGCCATTTGAATCACTTCCCATCACTGCAAACCTGAACCAAGACAAAGGGGCCATATTGTTTCTCCACCCATCATTCATCTTTATCCTCACCAGGGGGCTTCAGCCCTCAGTTTTCATCTTCTTAATTCCCATACATACATTTTCCAACTCTGGCCCAGACTGCAGGAGCCATCGGGGGCCAGAAGTTCTGGGAGACCTGTGTGACCCAAGAGCCTGGACGGGCTGTATTTTAGAGAGAGGAACAGGGATGACAAAAGAGCTATCTTTCTTCCATTCAGACGCTTTTCCCCTGCCCCATTTATTGCTGCTAAGAGACATCAACCCAGGCCTCAAAAGAACTGACTT
Source organism: Loris lydekkerianus (assembly GCA_963574355.1). Lineage (NCBI taxonomy): Eukaryota > Metazoa > Chordata > Mammalia > Primates > Lorisidae > Loris > Loris lydekkerianus. The sequence goes on from CAUYPK010108910.1 coordinate 44,062, forward strand.
ACCTCTCAGTTGGTGCATCCACCACATTGGGGCTTTTCCTGGAGAGCAGGGATCAAATCTTTCCAGACTCTTTGTCTCCTTTCCATCCCACAACTGCAGCTGCTGAGAGAGACAATTGAACCACCACACCAAGGCTTCCACAGAAAGTGAGGCTTGGACCTTTTCTTTAAGAATCCTGCAGCAGACTGAGGGGTGCTCAGCTCCCTGCCCACCAGCCCTCCCTGGTGCACTTGCCCAGCTTGCCATCAAAGTGTGGCATTCCCCAAGGCAGAGTGACATCAAACTTGCTTGGGGACACTGTGGACAACTTGGGACCAGCATGTGTCTCCCTGGCATGGTCAATGATTGATCTCTGGGGACCCAGGAATAGGCCCACAGACCACATCTATGCCTCTATTGCACTGTGCAGGGGCACAGAGGGGAGATATGTGAATTAGTCTTGGGGGGTGAGGGTGCCTATATGAGCAGATCAAGAAGAGTACAGTTTGAGTCCTAGCTTCAGGGTGCTTGCAAGAAGCCACCCCCCACAAGGGGCCACACCCTCAGCTCAGGATGAAAACTTCCTAGTCCACATCACAATCTTGAGGGAGCTCAGCTGGCTTGCCTCCTGCCTGGTGGCAGATGACAGAGGGAAAATACAAGGCAGGGAAAGGAGGAGAAGAATGAAGCCCACTCCAGACTCCCAGATTGGAGTCTCGGATGGTGCCACCTCCACAAGCAGACGTTCTGGTTGGGGAGAGACACTTTAGCCCCTCCCTGGTGATTTTGTCTAGAAACTGGGAGTAGACCTTTGTTCCCTGATGAAACAGAGACTTTGCCAGCTTTGGTGGAGACAGAGAGAAAGCACACTAAACCCATGCCTACCCAACTGCACTCCCCAATCCACCTCTGCTACAGTAGAGAGTAAGAACTAGTCTGAAATTCTAAGACCCCACCCACTACCTGGGGCAATCAAGTGCTTCTCCTGAGGGACTAGAGCCATTCAGGGGATTCAATAAGAACATTGCAGATTGCTCCTTTCAACAAGCACAGCTAGTAGTAATAAGGAAGTCAAGTTGACTGCTTTTATGGCATTTACTGACTAAATAGTATAGGTTGAGTCTTATTAATAAGCACCACCTGTTGTCTCAGAGATTAAACTGGGTGTATAATTATATAAACAAAAGAAAATCCAAAAATAAGAAGCAAGAGATACTGCAGATGAGAAGGAATCAGGGGAAGAACTCCAGACACATAAAACATAAGAATGGCTACGTTGAACAGTTTGATGAGAATATTTCAGATTGTATATGAAACCCGCACATTGTACCCCTTGATTGCACTAATGTACACAGCTATGATTTAACAATAAAAATAAATAAATTGAAAAAAGAAAATACATTCCCAAAAGAAAACAAATAAATTTGTACCAGTGGAAACCAACTACAATGAGAATGTTGAAATGAATTATAAAGAATTTCAAGTATGGATTATGCAACAGCTCAGTAAAAGACAAGAGAAATATAAACCCAAACCAAAGAAACCATAAAAGCAATGCAGGAAGTGATTGAAAAATTAACTAAAGAAATAGAATCATTAAAAAATAATCTAACATAGTTTCTGGAAATGAAAAAATTCATTCAAGGAAATGCAAAACACTGTGGAAAGCCTTAAGAATAGTCTAGATAAGGCAAAAGAAAAAAATCTCAGAGCTAGAAGACATACACCTTTGAATTAAACAAGTGTCAGTCAAAGAGTAAGAACAGGGAAATAAGAACAAACACAGCCTACATGAACTAAGGGATTATATGAAGAGGCCTAACACAAGAATCACAGACAGCCCAGGGAGTGAAGAAGAAAATGTACAAGATCTGGAAAAACTATTTGAGGGCATACTTGAGAAAATTTTCTAGGTCTTGCTAGAAATTTGAACATACAGGTACTAGAAGCTCAAAAGACTCCTGAGAGGTTCATTGGCAAGAGGCATTCGCCACACCATATAGTCATCAGAGTAGCCAAAATTAACCCTAAAGAGGAACTCCAATGAACTGTAAGGTGAAAGCATCAGGGAACTTAGAAAGGAAATCCCATCAGACTTACTTCAGACTTCTCAACTGAGACCTTATAAGCCAGAAGAGATTGGGGCTCCATTTCTCTGTAAGAGAATAATGGCCAGCCTACCTTTTATTTTATTTATTTATTTTTTTGCAGTTTTGGCCAGGGCTGGGTTTGAACCCACTACCTCCAGCATATGGGGCTGGCACCCTACTCTTTTGAGCCACAGATGCTGCCCACCAGTCTACATTTTTGTATCCTGAAAAACTCAGTTCTTTCATGAAGGGGAAATAAAAACTTTCTCAATCCCTTGACAAACTCCAAGGGAATTTGTCAAGACCAAGCCTGCCCTGCAGGACGGTCTCAGATTTGCATTATATACGAATCACCAAAAAGACACCCACCAGTGTAAAACCATTCAAATGCTGAAGTTCTCAAAGACCAGGTACCACCATCAAGAAGGAAGTCTCCTCCCCAACTTATTCCACAAAATCATCATCATCTTGACACCAAAACTGGGAAAGGATATAACAATAATAAAAAAAACCTACAGACCAATATGCCTTATAAATATAGATGCAAAAGTTCTGAATAAAATTATAGCACACCAAATTCAGCAGCACATCAAAAAATTAATTCTCCATAACCAAGTGGGCTTCCTCCCAGGGATGCAAGGATGGTTCAACATATGTGCATCTATAAATACAATTCACCACACAAACAGAAGCAGAAACAAAGATCGTATGATCTCCTCAATAGAAATAGAGAAAGCATTTGAAATAATATACCACTTTTTTATGGTAAGCACTCTTAACCAAATAGGGATAGATAGAATGCAACTCAAAATCATAAAAGCCATGTAGGACAGAACAATCAGACAAGAGAAAGAAATTAAGAGTATCCAAAAGGGGAAAAAAGAGGTCAAACTACCATTCTTTGCTGATGATACAATCTTATATCTAGAAAATCCCAAAGATTCCAACGAGAAACTCCTGGAATTAATAAATAAATTCAGCAGAGTCTCAGGATATAAAATCTGTGTACACAAATCAATATCATTCCTGTATACCAACAACAGTAAAGCTGAGAATCGTGAACATATTTAACCAAGGAGATGAAAAATTTCCACAGGGAGAAGTATGAGTTACTGAGGAAGGAGATCACAGAAGATGTAAACAAATGGAAAAATAAGTCATGCTTGTGGGTCAGCAGAATCAACATTTTTAAAATGTCTATACTACCTGAAGTGATGTACACAATCAGTATGATACCCATTAAAATATCAATGCCATTCTTTACAGCTCTAGAAAAATATTTCTGTGCTTTGTGTGGAACCAGAAAAGAGCCCACATAGCCAAAGCAAAATAAATTAAAAATAAAAAATTGAGTGGTATTACCCTAAACTAAAACTGCATGGTACTGGCACAAAAACAGAGACATAGACAAATGTGTCAGCATAGAAAACCCAGATATAAAACTATCCTCATATTGCCACCTGATTCTTGACAAAAGCAGACAGTTACATACACTGGGGAAAGAATCCCTGCTCAATAAATGGTACTGGCAAAATTTGATAGCTACATGAAGAAGATTAAATCAGGATCCACATTTCTCACCACTCAAAAAAAATTAGTTCAACATAGATGACAGCCTTAAACCTAAGGCATGAAGCTATAAGAATTATAGAAGAAATTTTTGGAAAAACTTTTACAGTCATTAGCCTACAAAATGAATTTATGAAGAAGACCCCAAAACAATCACAGTACAATAGAAATACATAAATGGGACCTGATTAATTCTAAAGGTTTCTGTACAGCAAGGAAACAATCAATAGAGCAAATAGACAACCTATAGGATGGGAGAAAACATTTGCATGATGGTAACTAGAATCTATAAGGAGTCAAGCAAATTAGCAAGAAACAAATCAAATAATCCCATTAAAAAGGGGGGGGGGGGAGACTCGAGCAGAAGCCATGAACAGAAGAAGATAGACTAATGGCCAATAATCTTGTTAAAAAATGCTCCACATCTCTAATCATTGGGGAAATGCAAATGAAAACCATGATGAGGGATCACCTAACTCCAATGACAATGGTTTCCCAAAACAACAGATGCTGGCATGGATGTAGAAAGAAAGGAAAACTTACACACTCTTAGTGGGACCACAAAATAGTACAACCTCTGTGGAAAATTGTGTGGAGATACCTCAAAGAACTAAATTAAGGCTACTATTTGAGCCATCAATCCCACTATTCAGTATATACCCAGAGGAGGAAAACCATTTTTATAAAACAAACAAATTGTTCCTCAATGTTAATTGCACCATAGTTCACAATAGCAAAGATGTGGAACAAACCAAGTGTCCATCAGTACATGAGTGGATTAATAATATGAGGTGTATGTATACTAAAGGGTAGGCACTATTCAGTCATTTTTTAAAAATGGTGATCTAAAACCTTTCTAACTACCTGGATGGAAGTGGAGATGGTTCTTCTAAGTGAAGTTTCATAAGAATGGAAAAACAAACACATTTACTCACTATCAAATTGGAACTAGTTGATCGACATCCATGTGCATGTTTGGTAGCAAAACTCGATGGAAAGCAAGCAAATGGGAGCTGGCAATAGGCAAGGAGTAAATTCAAACTTATGGGTACGAAGCACACTGCCTGGATGAGGTACACACACCTGAGCCAAATGGTACAAAAGCAATTCATGTAATCAAAACATTTGAAATCCTGTAATACTGAAATTAAAATACTGAAATACTGCATAGATCAGCTTTACACTTAACTTTTACCATGATGCGATTCCAGTCCATGCCCTCTCTTACAAATACGTCATATCCCACTGTTGATATTTTATTTCCCTGATCATTTTAAATATAGGTTTCATCCCCTGGCAAAATGCTGAAATGCAACTAACTCTACAAAAGATCATATTTGCATCTATCTGATGTGTTAAGAGAAAGAAAAGCAGGTAAGGAAACAATAGATTTTGATAGAGGGTATGGAAAAAGTATTTGTTGGTCTCTAGGTTCAGTGAAATCCCAAACTGTGATTTTAGTTAAGATTCTCACAGATGGGGAAAACATGTTCAACATCTTTGTATGTCTTATTTATCAGAGTGTCTGAGTTTAGACAATTCTTGACCTGACTTGCTGGTAATTTGTTTTCTCAAAATGCAGAGATGACTATTTACAGTAGGCCTATTGTTGACAACACATACAAACTGTTTGCTGAATTGAAAATAAAAGAAAAATTAGGGAGGGGTGGCTTGGCTGCTTCCTAGTGAATAGGCTATTCATGAGGTGAATTATATAGGTTAAGCTTGTATAAAAATATATTTTAGATAAAGCACTGGAAAGTTTCAATTCTATATTCACAGCTGGAACATTGTCAAAATAACATGAAATTAAACAACAAATACATAATGTCTCTAGGGCAGAATAGTTATGAATGTTTTAAAAAGTGCCAAGCTCAAAAGACCTTCTAAGAACTGGCAACTTGTAAAACATGGCTATCATCCTATCATCATCGTCACTACCACCACCGCCATCGTCATATTACTTCTACACACTATTGCCAAGAAACTCATTGAAAAGAATTCTTGACAAAAAAAAAAAAAAAAAAAAAACAACAGGGAAAATTATTCTGGCAATAAATTTCACAGGATATCTCTCATTCTCAGTATTTAATCTGAATTGTGCAGTATAATTTTTGACTACTTTTAAAGATATTTTTCTATACTTACCTAGCAGGGGAGATACCATGATTACCAAGGTGCTTTTCCCAGGGTGAGGCTTATCCATTGCACTCAGATGTGCTGACCCCTGTGATTTCCCCAAATATGGGAAACTCAACTGCATAATTTGTGGTAGTGGGGGACTGTGTTGGTGCTCTTCCCTTAAAATAAAATAAAATAAAATAAAATAAAATAAAATAAAATAAAATAAAATAAAATAAAATAAAGATTTTTTCTTTAAAAAAAAACAAAAAAAAAACATATCCCCAACAGGGTGGATTTCAAGTTTATTTGTCAGGGCAACCATTTATTTTTATTCTCTAAAACAAAATCTTTCATGGAAGTACAATACTTTAAACAGATAATGTGTGATGCTTTCAATTTGCATGAGTATAGGGTTCTCCCTCAGTTTTTCTCTCGGCTGTAGAATTCACAAGCTGAGTTCAAGCTCTCTCTGAAACATAATTTCCAAATTAATTAATTTTTTTTTTTTTTTGGCCTCCATACTCCTCAGCACCTCGTAGTACCCCATAGTCTTTCCAGAACTCTATCTGAAACTTGTACATCTTCAAATTTAACCAAGGTTTTATTTAACTCTGATGTCCTGCCTTCCGTAGACCAATTTTAATCATTAAATTCTAGGAACAAATCCAAAAGAATATTAGTAAGAGACGCATTTCTTTGTCTCTTCGCGTCTGGAGAATGTGGGGTTTTTTCTTTTGTTGTTGTTGTGGTTCTTTTTCTGATTTAGTATAAAATCCAACTTGAAAATATTTTAAATTGTATACTTGCTTTCTCCAAAGGCAATTTGTTACAAGCATGTTATCCTATGAATTTAAAAACCAAATATGTGTGTTAAAGGAAATTTTACCTGTATGTCTGTGATTAATTCATACTAAAATCATCAAAATATGTGATGAGAATCATTTGATGTCCAAGTGCCTTTTTTTTTATGAGTTATTTTGATCTTTTCCTTTTTAATCAAGAATTTTAGGGGTTTGTTTGTTTGTTTGTTTTTCAAATCCAGCCATTAATAGAAGTTAACCATTAAAAAAAACCTTGGATTTGCATTGAAATGTTAAGCTTTACGGAATAAGGGAAATTTCAAATATGTTCTTTTCTATCAATAATTCAGATTATTCTCTAGAATATAATTTAGTGTTTTTAAGATTAAAAAATTGGTTCATTTATCTTGAAGGTAAGAGAATTAATGAGGTGATACCTGGCCAAGCAATTTCAATTCAGACTCTAACAGTATGATTCATATTTGTCATTATTGCTGGTTGCTGTATTTACTTTTATTGGTAAGATGAATCTGGTTTTAATTTATTATAGTTGCATTCACTGTATTGCCATACTGAATCATTGGGACAGATATTGCCATATGATTCACACATCCATGAAATTCTGCTTTTTTATTGACCAAAGCATAGTAAAACTTTAGATTTCTTCAAATGTTCATGTGGGATTACTCCATAATTAATTTTTATTAGTTACAGTCATTGAGAGCTATGTGCCAGCCACTGTATTAAATGTTTTAAAAAAAAACATTTTCTTTTATTTTTAAAACAACTCTGTAAGCTAGGTATTATACCCAGTAGACCATAAGTTAGTGCCAGCACTTGAATTTAAATCTGGAACCATTGTGATTTCCTCTCTACCATTTGTCACAAGCTATACCAGACAGGGACTAAAGAGAGTAAAAGTTTATCCCCTCCCATTCTTAAAAGCTACAAATTACCTTTTCCTAAACTTCTTTAATTTCTGCATTAATTCTATGGTCTTACTGACCTGTTTCACTCCCTCCCCCTTCTTAATATAATAATTTGATCAATATTTGACTATTCAAAAGTTTTAAATAAATATAAAATGTTTTGCTGTTTATTCGCTTAATTAAATATTCCATAAGGCTGTTTTAGAAGACAAGAAAGGGTATTTTTATTTCTACTATTTTTTTCTAGAGAAGAAATTCAGGTTAACAGATGCAAATTGCTTATCTAAATCATAAAATTAACCAACAGTAAAACTAACGAGGGAATCAAGACTTCAGGTGAATGGGTAGCATTCTTGACACCAATATTTCATAGCTTGGGTAAATCAATTTGGAGGGTTAAAAATATTGACTAGTATAAGAGATCTCTCTGATAAATATACTATATACAATATCTATCGATTTGTTATATATGTGTGTATGTACATATAGAATACTACATTGATTCATTATATTAAATATTTAATTGTAATATGTAATAATAATATTGACTATAAAAATAAACACTCTAGGTATTTGTTGTCTAGTTCATTCTTTGCTACATGACTTAGTACACAATCTTAAACATGTCTATTAAATGTCATTAAGTACTATTAAACACACAAATAAACTAGGAACCACAGACGTTATTTGCCCATAATCACTAGGAGAGTCAAGTATATTTTAACTTAGATATTTATTTCTTGGTTGTCACGACCCCTATGACCTTGGTCACGGTCGCATGAAGGGAACAGGTGTGACACAGACTGAAGTATAAGCTTGCAAGAGGCGGGCTAACCTTAAGTGCAGGGTAACCCAGTGCAGGTAACCATCTGTAGTGGCTATCGAGATTGTACCTGACAGGTGAGGGGAGTATTAGACAATGATTGTGTGCTTAAGGATTGCCCTGGGGCTCTCTCTCCTCCACTCCAGAGGATGATCAAGCTTTAACATCTTCAGTTGAGTTGCCCCAGTATCCATTCCCAAGCTCCAAATAATCTGTTAGAGGCCATCCAGCTCTCGGCATCCTCTACACTTAATTATAAAAACTTTAACATTTCACAAAAGCATATTTTATGTAATATCTGTCTTTCTATAGCAATTGTGCTAAAATGTTCCAGTTTGGAATAAAGCTTTACTAGAGACAGTAAAGATAACTTAATTTACTTAAAAGATTTCCCTTACTTCTTAAATTTGCAGAGATCATCTATCTGTCTAACAACAATGAAAAAGTCAATATTCAGTTTTTCTCCTGTTTCCCAAAAGATGTGGGCTCCCAGTATCCTTTAATTGTTAATGTTTTAATATGTTCCACAATAATGAGATTCAACTGAGGTAAAGCCAATGTCTTCTGTCTAGAATTAAATGCCTTGAAAATCTCACAGAAAACATCCTGAAAGTGATGCCTGTGTTTTCTCTGCTCTGAACCTGTTCCAACCCACCACCTGCCCTTGCCATTACACGCATACACACATGCTCTGCACTTTGCACCTCTCTTAATTGAGGAAACAATGATCATTATCATATTGATTCTGGCCAGAGCTGCACTATACATTGAAATGCCCATTGGATAACCTTGATTTTCAGCCTTTGTAAACTAATTATTAATATATTAATCATGCATCCAGAATTTTTTCCTTCCAGTAAAAACATTGCTAAAGAGCAATTTAGACTTTTTAAAAATTCCATTTGCCACTTCCCATTTATTTCTATCCATGCAAAACTTCATCTTTCTAGCCTACCCAGGATACATATTTCAAGAACAATGATTTCTAACAGAATCAAAATGAAAACAATTATATTTAGTCACTTAAAGATTTTTCTTAACAACAAAATGAATATATATATATATTCATATATATATATATGAATAACAAGAGAAACTAACCAAATTAGACATACAGATAGAATTATGGTGAAGTATAGAGATAATCCCTGTTTACAATGCTTGGCCTTTAATCCAAGAGACTAAAATCTCCATAAAATGATCTCATCACTTAAGGTGTTTCTTGTTTATCACTTAAGTAGTATTGTCAATAATAATATTTGTTTCTAATGTTTACATTTTTTGAGCACTTACAAAAGGATAAATATGTTCAATCTCTGTTCTGTGATAAGTGGGAAGCCTGTGATCTAGAACCACGGTGAAAGCTTTTAGGAACTTTGACCTTAACCTTTTTCACAAAATCAAACATGAAGATTTCTGGACTGGTCATCGAGAACCATAAAGAATATAATTATCTTCCTTTCTGATTAACTTCTTCATAACCTAATGAATAAAATTGCACATGATAAATAGTCCAACTTCAACTTCATCATGTAAAAAACAACAAACAAACAAACAAAAAAAACCCCTAAGTGATCTTTAACATTAAATTATCCAGAGTTGAATGTTCCAGTACAGCAGCAACAGGACACATATCACTGTTGAGCACATAAACTCTGGCTAGTGTAAAGAAAAAGTTAAAATATTATTTTATTTTAATTAATTTTAATCCAAATGAAAACATTGAAATAGTGATTTTTGTAAATGTTAAGCACAACTTTATTGTTTTGATAGGTCTACATTTCACTTTAACCATTGCATCATGAAAGGCATGGTGTTATTAGTGTGTGTGAATTAGGTCCTGGTACCTAGTACTGCACATAAATATATCTGATCGAGTAAGTGTGAAAGAATTGACTTAATAAAATAAAATCTTCTACACACTGAGATAATATTTTTATTTATTTTGAATAATTTATACAGAAGGCAAGTGACAATGATATCCATGTAAATTATTATTGGTAGTGAAGTTAAAATACTATTTTTTAGTTAAAATTATTTTTATAGTTTAAGCAATAAGTATAGGCAAATTTTTAAGTTTTTAGCAAAATACTACTGCTGAAGCAGAGGCAGAATTATATGAAGATGTAGAATCATATATTATGACTTGAAAGGCAGAATAAAAGTGATTAGAATAAGGTAGATCACAAATTTCACCTTCATGCTACTGCAATTTTCTGCAAAAAAAGCAAAACAATAAAAAGTTCTTGTTTATTGACTACAAAATAAAAAAAATCCTTAAGAAAATAAAGTATGATAGAAAATGTTAAGAAACATTGTCAGCAAGTATACAGTGATTTTATAGTAAGTTACCTCTCAATAGTCAAATAAGAAATTAATTTCCTGAAATTAAAATTAAATAATCAACAATATCACTTAAATGTCTTTTAGCCACTTAAGCTTATATTTAAGTTTATAATTGGGCCATCTAGAAAGTTATTTAGATTCTTGTACAAAGAAAAGAAAAAGAAAAAATATCCCCATTTGATGGAGAGATGGTGGGTAAAACTATTCTTTCAGTTATGAATTTTTTTAGAAGGTCATAAAGAAATTTAAACTAAAAAGAACTGTTTTGCAAGACGTGAAAAATCTTTAGTTAATCCGCCAAAAGATTTCCTGTAGTTTATGAGACCTCGTTAACAATATCAAGCATTAACTCTCTTCAAACTATTTCAGAAGTTTTAATACTTTTGAGTTTTGCATCAGCATCAGCTGTGTAATTGATTTCTAAATCTATGAAGAAATTTTCTGTTTTCAACCTAGAAAAACTACTGTGGGGCACAGATATTCTTGAATCTTTTATACCTATACAAAAATAATTTTAAATAGAGAACTCCCAAAAAACACCAAATGGCAGAAGGCACAGGTGCCGGCAGGAGGGCCTGGAGGCCCTGGCCGGGGGTGGGGGCGGGTGGGGGATGGGAGCCGGGGGTGGTTTCCGCAGCAGCATCAGGGCCAGGGTCACAGCTATGGTGGGGGTGGGGCCGAGGCCGCGGAGCTCACTGAGGCAAGGCCAAGGACAAAGAGTGGATGCCCGTCCCCAAGCTGGGCCTCCTGCCTGGTCAAGAACAGGAAGATCAAACCCCTAGAGGGATCTATCTCTCCTCCCCTCCCTCAAACAGTCTGAGATCATTGACTTTTTCCTGGGGGTGACTCTCCAGGGTGAGGTTTTGAAGACTGTGCCAGTGCAAAAGCAGAGCTGCACGGGGCAGCTGACCAGGTCTAAGGCGTTTGTTGCCCTTGGGGACTACAATGTCCACCTCTGCCTGGGTGTTAAATATTCCAAGGAAGTAGCTACTGCCAGGGGCCATCATCCTGGCCAAGCTCTCTGTTGTCCCACTGTGGAGAGGCTACTGGGGACATCGGCAAGCCGGACACTGTTCCTTGGAAGGCGACAGGCCTCTGACTTTGCGCTGGTATGTCTCATCCCTGCTCCTAGAGGAACTGGCATTGTCTCAGCGCCTAAGAAGCTGGTACTGGTACCTGGGATAGATGACTGCTCCACCCCAGCCAGGGGCTGCACTGCCGCACTGGCCAACTTCACCAAGGCCACTTTTGATGCCATTTCCAAGACCTCCACCTACCTCACTCCTGACCTCTGGAAAGAGACAGTGTTCACCAAGTCTCCTACCAGGAATTCCCTGCCCATCTTGTGGAGACCTACACCAGAGTCTTGGGGCAGAGGACCCAGACTCCAGCTGTGGCTATGTTACACCTGAGAATCAGGGTCTCCAGTGACCACACAAGAAAGCCAGCCATCGATGCAGTCACACAAGGGCATTTATTCAAACTGGAGCCTGGGCTGTCGGCACCCCCGATGTAGCTGGGACAGAGAGCCCCATACTCCCAGTGCACAGGGTTTTTATGAGGGGGGTATGAGGTGAGGGGTGTGGGACACAAAGCTGATACAGTCCCGCCAATCCTAATGGCAGGGGTAGGGGGGTGTGGTGGGACAGACGCTCTCAGGGAGATAGGGAGGGGTGTGGTTTACTAAGAAATGAAACTAGGAACTTTCAGGTTTTCTCCAAATGGAGAATGAAAGCCTAAAAGTCCAAAATGGCGTCACAATGTCACTGGGTCCTTCATTCCCCCTTCTCCTTGTAACTAAGAGGACCCAATTGTGGCACCTCAGTGGTGAGTCTGGGATCATCAGGGGAGCTTGAGTGGGTTAGCAGGGTCTTTTTCCAGCTTCCATTGTGGGATATGATCCTCCTTGATGGCAAACAGGTCTGCCAACTGGACGTGAGTGTGATGAACCCATGCTGTGATGCCATCCACCTTGAGTGATGTGGGGCTGGTCAGGATCACAGTGTAAGGCCTTTTTCACCATCGTTCGAGAGTTTCCTGCAGGTGTCTCTTGACATAGACCCAGTCCCCTGGCTGACACTTGTGAGGCTCTGGGATCGGCCCGCCTCATAGGGGGCACTCAGGCAGTTCCAATTCTCTTTCTGAACCTGCTTGTAATAGCAGAGGGAAAGGAGAAAATCTTCATCATTTGCCTCTGTTAAAAGATCTATGTGGTTATTTGGAATAACAGGAGGTGGTCTCCCATAGAAAATTTCATGGAGAGAGAGATGTAGGGTATAGAGGGAATTTCTGACCCTATATATGGCAAAGGGAAGGAGAGTCATCCAGTCCCCGCCAGACTCCAGGGTTAATTTGGTTAAGGTTTCTTTTAAAGTTCTATTCATTCTTTCTACCTGCCCTGAGCTCTGGGGCCTGTATGCACAATGTAATTTCCAGGTTGTTCCCAGTGCTGTGGCTACCCCCTGAGTTATCTGAGATATAAAGGCTGGCCCATTGTCTGAGCCAATTATAGCTGGCAGTCCATACCTGGGAAGAATGTCCTCTAGCAGCTTTTTGGCCACAGTTTGAGCAGTTTCATGTTTTGTGGGGAAGACCTCTACCCACCCTGAGAAAGTATCTGCAAAGACTAAGAGATATTTGTACCCATACTTACCAGGCTTAATTTCCATGAAGTCTACTTCCCAATACGCACAAGGCTTGTGCAGGTGCCTCGAGTAGTAGGTCTGGCTCAGCCATTAGTGAGCTGGCAAGCTTTGCAAGTGTTAACTATCTGGACCAATTTTGCATCCATTCAATCAATCTTAATCCATACATGTCGGATTAGATCTCTTAACTTCTTATGTCAGATTACATCTCTTAACTTCCTGCTGCCCATATGGGTTGCTTGGTGCATGCGCTGTAAAATGTCTAGCCCCAGCTGTGCAGGAAGGATGATTTTCCCATAGGCTGTGTGCCACCAGCCTTTATACTGGGAGGGGTTATGTGCTGAGGGATGGTGCGGATCCAGGCCAAGTCCTCAGGAGTGTATTTGGGCTCTTCTGGCAGGAATGGAGGCCCAGTGTCAGGTAGATTAACTGCCAGGGCCTGTGTGGCTCTGAGGGTTGTACTTCCGGCGGCCTTGTCCCCCTGATGATTGCCCTTTGCCACTGGGGTAGTGGGCTTTTGATGTCCTGGGCAATGGATGATGGCTAGTTTTTTTTGGTAGCCAGATGGCAGCTAGTAAGTCTAGTATTTCTTGTTTGCTTTTAACTGTCTTCCCCTCCACTGTCAGCAATTCCCTCTCCCGGTAGATGACCCAGTGTATGTGAGCGGTGGCGAATGTGTATTGGCTGTCAGTATAAATATTAAGCTTTTTCCTTGGTCTATAACTAAAGTCTTGGTAAGGGTAATTAATTCAGCCCATTGGGCAGAGGTTCTGACTGGAAGAGGTTCACCTCAAAGTGTACCTGCCTTGGAGACCACCACCGTCCCCGAGTACCATTGGCCATCTTTTATGAAACTACTGCCATCTGTGAACCAGGTCTCTTCAGCGTCCCACAGTGGTTGGTCTGTCAGGTCCTGGCACGTGCTGTGGACTTGGGCTAGGATATCCTGGCAATTGTGGTGTGGTGTCTCCACATCAGGGTTGGGCAGGAGACTGGCGGGGTTTAGGGCAGTGCTGGGCAGGAACCGGATTCGTGGTGGATTTAGTAAAAAGCCCTGATAGTGTGTTAGACACACGTTGCTCATCCACCGGTCCAGGGATTGTTTCAAGACCCCCTCAATGGCATGGAGCATGTTCAGCAACAGTTCCTGCCCCAGGATGAGTTTGTCTGCATCCTTTATGAGCAACGTAGTGGCTGCCACAATGTGGAGGCAGGGGGGGCATCCTGATGCCACCAGGTCTAGTTTTTTATGATAAGTAGGCTACTGGGTGGGTCCAGGGCCCTAAGATCTGGGTCAACACCTCCTTGCTATCCCCTTATGTTCATCTACATAGAGATGAAATGGTTTTGTAATGTCGGGGAGCCCCAAAGTGGGGGAAGAAAGCATAGCAGTCTTAAGTCTCTGAAAGGCTAATTCTCTTTCTGTTGTCCACTCGAAGGGGTGCTCCTCTCTTGTGGCTTCATAGAGGGGTTTTGCAATTTCAGCTAAGCCTGGTACCCAAAGTCGACTGAACCCTGCAGACCCCAGAAACTCTCGCACCTGCCTGGGGTTGTTTGGGGTCGGGATCTTGAGTACAGACTGCCTCAGTGAGCCACCTTTGACCATCTTTAAGGGTGTATCCCAGGTAACTTACAGTTTGCTGACAGGTCTGGGCTTTTTTTGCTGATGCCTGATACCCCTGGTGCTCCAGTGTGACGAGCAGGTCTCGCTTGCCTTGTAAGCAGTCCTGTTCACTGATGGCTGCCACAAGGATGTCATCTACATATTGGAGGAGGGTCAGGTTGGGGTGCTGTCTGTGGAACTCACCCAGGTCCTCGTGCAGGGCCTCATCAAAGATAGTTGGAGAATTCTTAAACCCTTGTGGCAAGTGGGTCCACGTTAGCTGTCCACTGATGCCTCTCTCTGGGTCACTCCACTCAAAGGCGAACAGGGCCTGGCTCTGGGGCACAGCGACAAGCTGAAGAAGGCATCTTTCATATCTAATACCATATACCAGGTCTAGGATGGGGCCAATGAGCTTAAGATGTTGTAGGGATTTGGCACAGTCAGGTGAATATCCATTACCCGCTTATTAACCTCCCAGAAGTCTTGAACTGGGTGGTAATCATTAGTGAGGGGCTTTTTAACTGGTAACAAGGGGAGTATTCCATGGGGACTGGCAGGGGATCAGAATCCTGGTGTCCAATACCCGCCGAATGTGTGGCAGGATTCTGTTTCTGACTTCGGGGGTCATGCTGTCTTGCCTGCTCTGGCTCAGCTTCAGGCTTGAGCTCGACTATGATTGGGGTCCGGTGTTTTGCCAGTCCCACTCCCCCCGTTTCAGCCCAGGCTGATGGGTAGGAGTTCAGCCACTCAGAGATATCCGCTTGGCTTGGTGATAGAGCTTGTTGGAGTCGATACTCATTCTCTAGGTGCAGGATGAGTACATGAACAGGATGCCCCTGTCTGTCCCTAACCTGTGGCATTCCTTGTTTGAAAGAAATTTGTGCTCTGATTTTACTAAGGAGGTCTCTATCAAGTAAGAGGTAAGGGCAGTCTGGGATGACCATAAATGCATGTGACACTCGGCCTGCCCCTATGTCCACTGTTCTTAGAGTAGAGCTTTTCAATCTCTCTCTCTCTCTCTCTTTTTTTTTTTTTTTTTTTTTTGCAATCACATGCTTTAACTATAAACTAGTGCAGCATACTTAAATTATTTTGATAAAAAAGGGAGTATAAAAAGAATATACTTAACTGTGCCTTGAACCTCTTTCAAAAATAATCCAATTAATAATCTTAAAAAAATTTTCGGGGCACATCTAAGATCTCATAGCACACCATTTGAAAATCACTGCCCTACAAGCATAATTCTTTTCTATCAAGTAGTTTAGATTCCAACAGTTCTGTTCATATATTAAGAAATTCATTCTATAGATACACATATACCATATATTGGGGAAACACAAAGAATGATTTTTAGCTTATGCTGAAGACTTCATTTTATCATTTTCTTATTAACTATTACAAAAAGACAAAACCATTACCTGCAGTTTGAATTTATTAAACAATATCAAAGAAAACAGAAAACAGGAAGAAGTAGGCAAACTTATGCCTGCAGTCATTCAACTAGCTTTTGGCATGAGCTAAGTGTAATTAAGTTAAAGACTGTGGTCTCTGAATTCACATCAGATGCTGGTGGCCAATCTCCATCCAGGCACTCGTGTATCCTCTAATCTGTCCTTGGCATGGCATGTTGTTATTCAGACTACTCAACGTTTTCATGAAGGCAGATACTATATATACTATATATACTAATGTTACTTAGTTCATTATCAAGGTCACTATGCGTCCCCACGAGGATGTGGGCCCGGTTTCAAGGGGGATCCTCATTGTCCCGTTTTTTGGACATTCTCTGGCCCAGTGGCCAGTCTCCCTGCAGGTTGTACACTGATCTCTTCGCAGCCAAGGTTGATCCCCCCGGGGCAACTCCCTACCACCTCCTGTGGCTAGTTTCTGCAGCCTCCACTCCTTCTCTTCAGAGCCGCTTACCGTGGTGGCGAGCAGGATCTTAGCGAGGTCCTTGGTTTGCTTGTTGCTTGCATGTGTCTGTTTTTTCTTCTGGGCTCTCTCAGTTGTTGTATACTAATTCAGCCACCACCAGCAAGTCCTGCAGGGACTTCTCTGCAAACCTGTCTATTCTTTGAAGTTTCCTCCTAATGTCTGGAGCTGACTGATTAACAAAAGCCATCAAAACAGCCACCTTACTATTCTCCACCTCTGGATCCATGGATGTGTGTGGGGAACATCTCCATGATCCGCTCTAGGAAGACGGAGGGGGACTCATCTTTCTCTTGCTGTACATTTCCTACCTTGGCCAAATTAGTCAGCTTTCTTGGTGCTTTCCAGAGACCCCCCATTAGAGTCTGGCGGTAAACTCAGGGCCTCTCCTTACCTTCTGCCATATTAAAAACCCAATCTGGCTGGGTCAGTGGGAATGCAGCCTCAATTAATACTGGGTTCACAGTAGGCTACCTATTGTCGTCTAGGACAGACTTCCATGCCTTTGCCAAGATTTGGTCCCTCTCCTCTGTAGTACAAAGGACCTGTAGAAGCTGTTGGCAGTTGTCCCAAGTGGGCTGATAAATGAAAAGGACAGAATCTAATAGGTCGATAAGGGTGGTGGGTTTTTCTGAGGACTTAGGATTTTGTATTTTCCAGTTGTATAGGTCACTTGTGGTGAAAAGCCAATTGTGCAGGGTTCCCTCCTCAGGAGGGTCCACCACCCTGAGCGGTAAGGCCATAGAATCAGCTACAACCTGCCCAGGCTGTCCAGATGCGTCCAGTAAGGCCCTCCCACAGGTATGCAGTGGACTAGGGACAGGTGGCGCTGCTGCTGCTTCAACCTGTCCTGGGACCAGGTAGGCACTAGGGTGTGCCTAGATCAAGGGAAGGTAGGGCAGGGAAAAAGCTCTTCTGGGCTCTCCTGGCTCGGCAAAACAGGGTGGGGGGGGGAGGGGAGAGGGAGGACGAGGGTTGCTAGTCTCTTTGGGCTTAGGCTTTTCCCATAGGGCAAGCACTGTGCTGGCCTCAGTTCTCTCCAACCAGGTTGGTAAGATACTTTTCAGCCAGGGAGGAGGGTCCTCAACCAGGTCCTGCCGCTGGTGTGCTGCCACTGCATGTGTCACCATCACCAGGGCCTGGAGTGGGGTGCACAGGCACAGCTGCCTCCACCAATACACTCTGGCTCAGCCCATCTACTTGGTGCCCAGGCTGCCCACAGCCTCGCAGGCCCCCCCTTTCAGCAGCACCATGGTGGCTCCCTGCCCCGCCAGTGCCCCTGCACTGGCATGCTCCACTCCGCTCTGCTCCCAGAAGGCTCCTGCAAAAGGTCTCAAGTTTATTTTTCTTTACCACTAGACCCAGGTTCTGGGCTCAGCCCAGAAGTCCTGGAAGTGGTTAAGAATAAGTGAAAGGGGAGTCACCTAGCCAAGGCACAACACTACACACACAATACAAAAACAAAGGCAGACCGGGCGCAGGCTGAAGTGAAACAAAACTGAAAGTGAATGGACAGCCTAGGGCTCTCTGTGGGTGTAGCCTGCTACTACTCAAAAGCCCTAAGGGGATTGATTGCATGTTATCCCTACTGTAAGGGGCTGGCGATTCCACATCCAAGATCCTGCTCAAAATCCTTAAGGGGATCTGGAGTCCAAGTCTGTAGGAGGCTGGGGATTACATTTCCCAGCTCGAGTTTATTCAAGCTGGTGCCTGGGCTGTCGGCACCCCCAGACGCAGCTGGGATGGAGAGCCCTGTGCTAACGGCATGGAGTTTTTAAGAGGGGGTATAGGGTGAGGGGTGTGGGAAGCAAAGCTGATAGGGTCCCGCCAATCCTAACGGCCAGGGGGGTGGAGGGGACGGATGCACTCTGGGAGATAGGGATACATTCTGGGAGATAGGGAAGGGTGTGGTTTACTAAGAAACGAAACTAGGAACTTTCAGGTTTTCTCCAAATGGAGGATGAAAGCCTAAAAGTCCAAAATAGTGTCACGGCATCACTGGGTCCTTCAGCTACATCATAGTTTTTTTTTATACAAGAATAACAAAGTGAATTAAGTTTGTTAAAAAAAAAAATTTTTTTTTTAAAGAAATAGAGAAAAAAATGTTTCGCAATGGAGTCTTATTTCTTTGCTTCACTATATGAAAGGCATTGAAAATTTTTTTTCTCAATTTTCTGAAAGAGTATAAGAAAAGTATCACAGATATTGTTAAACTGTTAACTACATAAAAGAAAATGTTTTGCATGCTAAGGAAATATCAATAAATTTAGAATCTTGGGCTCTTTAATAACTTTTTTTTTCCAGTTAGTCATGGAACAGTTTTACAAAAACATAACAAGTATATTTTCTTGCTTTCCTAAAAGCTAGAAGTTTCAGAAAAATTCATAATTCACTTACTATTTGCATGCTACTAATGTAACATCATGTTCAATCAAAACTGATGATGAAATAAAATATTTTGTTCCAGAAATTCTTGGTCCTATTTGTATGATTTCACTTTACTCAAGTAAATTATGCAAACATTTTCAATTCCAAAACCATTGTCTGATTCATACTGTGTCTTAATAATCTCTATGTTCCATAGAACCACTTACAAACAACAATCTGAATCTCATAAGTGAGTATTAGATAGTGAATGAAAAGTAGAAAAAGATTCTATTTCATTGTGCCAATGTCTTCCTGAAAGTGTCAGAAACAATAGAATATTCTTCTTCAAAGAAATCACACCATTAAAATAATCTTACAAAAGAACCATCACAGCTTTTTCAAAGGTAAATGCATTTCAGAGATAAAGTGATGCTTTGTTCTTCTCTATGGTAGCAAAGAAAAATAAGAGGAAGAAAATAAAGAAAAGAAAAATCCTCAGATTTATCAATTAATACTGAGATGTGGAATTAATTGGGGTTCCAATCAAATATTTAAAGCAACAATTCTCCTAATAATATCTACCTTCTCTGCTTTGTGGGTTGTGTTTAATAGATACGTATAGCCGATTTTTCCAGAAGTCAAAATATTCTGCAATCTGATAATAAGTCAGTAATGGCCAAACAAGTTATACCCACCAAAGATTGTCTCTAATTTCTTTTTTTTTTTAAACTTAATTTTTATTTTTATTTTTTAATTAAATCATAGCTGTGTACATTGATATGATCATGGGGCATCATACACTATTTAATTTCTATATTAGTGATTTTTTTTATTTGGAGTGTAATAAACTGTGACTTAGAGGGTTATCTCCTTATTTGTAAATAAAATTCATTCCAATAAAATTTGCACTAAATAATAATAATTATTATGATAGCATATCACTTGTATTGATCTCTTACTATTGTCCATGTACTCCTTAAGTGTTTTACACCTAAAAAATTTCATCCTTCAAGGCCTGGTATCAGTCTCACTTCCTTTGCAAAATAGCCTCAGTATTCATTCATCTACGGGAATTCCATGCAGTACCTTGAACCTTCTATAGTTTTGCCTCCTTAAAGAAATATCAATGTTTTGCTATATTGTTCCTTCTAGATTTTAAGTTCCTCTAAATCAGGTTTACATCTTAATCTACAACTTAATACCTGTTTTTTTTTTTTTGAGCCTCTGTTTTCGTTTTCGATAACATGGGCACAATAATGTCTTCATTTTTGTGGGAATTAAATATGAAGGATCTGGAACAGTATAGATGGAAAATGCTAAGTAAATGTGTATTGATTTCCACAAACAAACCTTTACATGAAAATTCTTTAGTATATTCTTATATGAATCTGACACACTTCTGTAGTTCTTCCTGAAAGCACTCACATGTTTATGACTCCTTAATATATATCAAGAACCTACAAACATACTACTTTCGTGAGCCTTCAATTCGTACCTGACTGACCACATTCCTCTTGTCCTTCTTTCATCTTTCTTCATTTCAGAGAGGTTGTTTTTTGCTGTTGTTTTAGTTTCTGCCAATTTCCCAAATGGGGTGGGATGGTATTCACTTGCTCACTGGAATATCTAAAAAACATTTCTGCAGAAATCATGGCCTCGAATTTGAGAAATTGCAAAGTAATTAAAGTTTAGCATTTATGGCAGAGAAGGCAATAAACTACTTTTTAAAAATTAAATCATAGCTGTGAACATTAATGCATTTATGGGGTACAATGTGCTGATTTTATATACAATTTGTAGTTACTTGAATGATAAAAGAGAACCAAGACATTTGATTGGGTCTGAAGTAAATTCACACTGAGTAAATTCCAAGGCCACACACATTTCTCTGATTATACTAGAAGAAACTAAACAGTTAAAGAGTCATTATTTTCAAAAAAATATAAAAAGGAATGAAGAAACTACTTTCCCATCTTGTGGAAAAATAACATTACTATTGTTATTCACAAATATCATTATCTACGGGAGATAGATAATAAATAAGAGAACAAATACAAACAGTTGATAAATTCAAATTTCAGTATATGTATTAAATATAAAACACATAAGACATGGTAATGTACTAAGGAGTACTTTGGGAAATTGGGAAATGAGAGGATACTTTAAATACCATGAAGAGGCCAGAGGGTAATTCAACAATATCACCCATATTAGGAAGACAGGGTGATATTTGTATGCATATAACACCTTCGTATTGTCAAAATCTATGTCAGCACAATTATTTTTCTTAGTTTACTGTTAACATTAGTTAATACAGAAGAAACATACCTGGTACTTTCTATAACTTTAATGTGAATATTACAGGTATCTGCCTTATAAGAGAAACCTGCAATAAATGATGTTTGCCACATGTAATGTTTTTTGTACATTTGTGTTGGGATCAGAATATGGGCAAAATGTCTGGGAAGAAAAGAATGATACACCTACCTAAGTATTATGATGCAATAGATGATTACTACATCAAGTACTGTTCAACAGCTAGGAATTCAAAGGAATAAAACAGATAAAACTCTGTTTTGTCTAAGGCAGATAATGAGGAAGACAACAAACAGACACATGAGATAATTTCAAATTTTGGGATGTGTGTACAGCACAGAAGACATCGCATAGGAAAGTACTAAAGTGTACTTTGGGAAGTGAGATGATTTTTGAAAATAGAGGGCAGCGCCTACAGCTCAAAGGAGTAGGGGGCTGGCCCCATATACTGGAAGTGGCAGGTTCAAACCTGGCCCCAGCCAAAAACTGCAAAAAAAAGAAAGATATCTGGGGAGATGTACATATGAAATGAGAGAATGAGCCTGGAAAATACCTTGGAAGAGACCATTCCAGCAAACAAAGAACAAGCAAAGAAGTCCTAACTGGAAATGAATGTGGATTGTTTGAAGCCCAGCAAGGAGGTAAGGATGTTTGAAGAAGGTAAACATAGAAAACACTGTGAAATCAGGTGTAAAAGGTGGACAGGCCCAATCCAGAGAGATTTGAATGTAATTTTAAGAGTGTTAGAAAAATCTCGTGACATATCCACAGTCATAGTTTTAAAATAGAAATTCCATTACAGAAGAGATTTATACTGTTTTTAAGCCATGCAATGTGCATTGTGCCAGAAACATTCCTGCATATCATCTCCATGGATTCGTTCTCAAACCTGTTATGTAATTATTGTCTCTATTTGCTAGTTGAAGAAAGAATGATACCAAGAGGTTAGTCAGCTTTCAAAAGTCAGTAGTGGAGCTACCACTGCAATCTGGGCTGGTGTGTCTCCAGTTTCCACTTTTTTTTCTTTTGCCTATAGCATACTGCCCTCCAAAGATACCTTGTGTTTCCTGCATCTACCAGAATTTGTAAACCTATCAAATAAAATTGAAATAGAAAAGTAATTTTGCAAGGGAGCTAATGTTAGGTGTTTCACAATGCTGAGTTTTCTATATTCATTATTAATCTAACTCTCATTACAATTCCGTAAGAAGGGAGGATAGTTATTTCTGTTTCATGGGTAGAAAAAAACAAAAATCAAAGACTCTAATCTAACCTAGGTCACATGTCCATTATGGCAGACTTGGAAGGGTACTCTCAGTCTGTCTGTCTGATGTCCAGACTAACTCTATCTTCACAAAGAGTAGATAATCTGAGAAACATACAGAAACGGTATTCTACCTATTAATTATGCCTCTAATTATATTTGAGGTGTCTGAGAGAAATTGCTGCAGCACCGGAAAAATAAGTACCTTGTTAATTTAGGAAGTGGTTAGGTCAATGTTAAACTCTAAGCTTCACTGACACAAAAACATTCTGTGACCGCTGAGTTACCTAGACTCAGATTTTCCTCAAAGGCACGAAGACTATCTGTCACTTCTCAGCAATGAAAATAGGATTTTTTTGACAACCTTGGCATCCTTGCTCAAAGTTCTAGTTTGACCCTCTAGATATCAGAGATAGGACAAAACCCTTGCTAGATTGATAACCAGAAAAGAATGATTTTATTTTGTCCCAAGTAAATCAGAGAAAATGAATTATTTTTATCAGATACTTAGTCTCTAGTTCTGTGTGGAAAGTTTCACTCCATCTGAATAAGCTTAAATTTGAGTGATTTCTAGTATTCCATATATTTTAGTAAGGAGTTCTCATTTTGCATGTAAGTGTGGGTGGGATTTTATTGCCACTATCAGCAGCATCAGAGATTACTTCCCTGCTTTAGATTTTGCTCTTGTTTATCATATGCTTCACTCTGTCTGATATTTATCACTTGCATTTCCGAGAAAGAACAAAGAAACACTATTATCTAGCATCTTAACACTAAAAGCCCTATTTTTCTCTTTTATTTCAAATTCTGCTGCAGCATTCTTAAGTTCTCACGTTTTCCTTCCAAAAATGTTGCAGCTACAGTAGTGAAACATGAGATTTCATTGCAGAAGTCATTAAAGCAGTTTCTAGCGCAAATCAAAAAATCACATCGACATAAATCCTGTTATTTTGGAATCAGAGAAGAGGTGAAGGTCACTGGGAAGACTGAATATTCTGCTTAGCCATTCGAAATTTAGATTCAAAGGATTAAGGCCATAAATCTAACATGTGTTTTAGGACATGGTTGAAAGTGTTAATATCACTGCCCTTCACCCTCCACCACCACCCCAAGAACAAGGACTGAAATGCAAAAATCTTCTAAATTTTGACCTAAGGAAAACAGCATCTCTACTTGTATTGTTAGATTTGTTCCTTGTTCAACAATAGGTGTCTACTTAAAGAGAAATAAAGATTGTGTAAAAGAGGAACAATTATGAACAATAATACAATTTGGTAATATGGATGCAGGAGTCAGGAAGGGCTGTTCCATGATTAAAAGAAGTAGGAAGAGAAAGGCAGGAAATATGCAAAAAATAAAAACATTAAAAGCCATAGAACCCTTGATCCAACAATTTTATTTCTAAGTATAAGCACACACAAGAGAAATTAGCACATATGTCCACCAAAAGATCCATTCAAGAAGGTTTAGCAGTTATATCCTCAGACTAGGAATACCCCAAATGTCCCTCACCGGGAGACTGGAAATAACTAATTCTCGGGTACGTAGGCAATGGGACACTCTGCAGTGTTAAAGAGCATCAACTAACACACATAGCATCTTGCATACATGTCAGAGACATTTTTTGACATGAACAAAGCCATACAGAAATACTTTGTATTATATAATTTTATTTATACAAAGTTAGAAAGAGGTTGAATTGAATAATGGCAGAACAATTCAATATACGTGTCTTTTGGAGGGTGGCTGGGTATTGGAGGAGCACCAGGAA
Source organism: Loris lydekkerianus (assembly GCA_963574355.1). NCBI lineage: Eukaryota > Metazoa > Chordata > Mammalia > Primates > Lorisidae > Loris > Loris lydekkerianus. The sequence goes on from CAUYPK010108910.1 coordinate 68,623, forward strand.
ATATTTGTAGGTGATTGAAATGTTTATCTTAGTCTGGTGATTTCACGGGTGTAGACAAATGTTAAAAAGCCCACAAACTGTATTTTCACTTTTTGCATGTACTTATACTTCAATTTTTAAAAAGCAGGAGAAATCTCAGGGGATATTTTTGTTAAGAGAATTCCATAAAGGTATATAAATTTCCAAAGCAGTGTATCTATAAGAAAATAAAAGGAAACTGAAAAATAAGGGCACAGCACTCAGCTTCCTAGGCCTCCTCTTCCAGTGATCTTTGGCATCATTGGTCCTTAAAGGATAATAAAAGCATCTGATGACTCTGTATCCAACACATTCCAATGGGTTATGCGATATGATTTTCTGTTGTCATCTTGCCTCTGACACAGCTTTGATCCTTTCTCGCAGACAATAGATCTAGATACAGGTGTGTCCAATCTTTTTTCTTTTCTGCTGCACATTAAAAAAAGAAGAGTTGTCTTGGGCTACACATTAAATACAAAAACACTATGATATCTGATGGGCAAAAAGAAAAGATCTGTGCATACTTTTTGCAATATCTGACCCCACAGATGAGCAAAACAGTCCTCAGATAATCTGCATGTGGCAGACACGCTGCAGGTTGACACTCTTGAAGAACATCATTCTGTAGTGTCCAGTGGATATGCTTATACCGTGGCTTGCTATGCAATCACATACGTTTTCATCCATCCATTCATTATTGTTCAGAACTCTCTGCAAGTTAGGAGATAAAGGTACAGTTAGGCAGATGGCATTGGAGGGTTAAGCAGGTAGAGCCTTCTGAAAGCGGAAAGCTATCAGGTCCTACTGAAGAGCATTAAGCAAGGGAGTGAAGTGAAGGATCTGCTGCTTATAAAGACTAACCTGGCAGTGGTGTGGATACTTTAGATGTGGCAAGACAGAGAACTGAGAGAAAATCACAGACACCCAATCAGTGACCAGGGCCAGGATTATAGTATTGGCAGAGGGAATTCAGATGAGGAAATAGTCCCGAATACGACAAAGGGAAAAACTACACACGTGCTTATCAAGAATGGGTAGCTGATGGTTTGAAATGTGTGAAATTCAAAAAAGAATTGAGAACTTTTCTGGCATCTGGTTAATCAGCAACCGTCCTAGATGTCTTATTTAGGAAGACTTTTCATTTGCAAGCAACCCTATGAGGAAAGTACTTTTACCATCCTCATCTTATATATCAGGGCACCAAGGCATAAAAAGCTGAAGGAACCTGCTCCCTTCCAGCTGGAAGTGGCAAAACAAGATTTTTACCGAGACTAGCCACCCATGTTGGATGCTCATAGTCACTTAATGAAAACTATAGTTGTCCGGGCTAAAGGAGGAATTGAATTAGATTAGGGAAGGGACAGGAGGCAGAAAGAATGGCCTGGAGAGATAGGGCTACTTTAAGAACGAAATGGAAATTTTGTTGTGTGCCTGGAAAACATGGCAGAAAGGGGAGGAATGATGAAAAATAGAACAACAGAGGCATGGACTGAATGATGGAAAGCCTTGCATGCCATTCTAAAAATGGTGGGCTTGTGTATAAACACAGAAATAGCTCAGCTATGGCCATTGTGAAAGCTTATCCTAAAGACTTTACTTTCTAAAAAACTTTAGTTTCTAGATTTCCACATATGATCTTGGGTGTATCTTGTAGACTATGAATTTTATTAACTCTGTTTTCGAGTGGGGAGCATTTAACAAAAATTAAATATAATGTTGCTTGCGAATTCCAAATTCTAAATAATAAAGTCTAAACTTTATTCATATATATACATACACACACTATATATATAGTACATATATATGGATCTATAGTTTGAGCCTTCTTCTAGAAAGGATCTGTGGTCTGAGGTTGTTTATAAAATGTGTGTAGTACAAGAAAAGAATACATGAAAAAGGCAAAGATTTACTATAATTGCTTATGTTGTTGAGAAAAAGCACAAGTGTTCCTTGATACCAGGTACAAATTGTGGTTCTCCCTGGCTGCATATTTTGCCTGTTCCAATTCTAGTAGGGCTTTACTTGGAAATATTCTCTAGATATGAAGTAGAAATGATTCATAGAGGTAAGTTTTTTCTTTACATAAGAAGCAGGAATTCATGACTAGTCAGAGATACAATAAAAGCAGATGTAGAGAGTAGAAAGACAGGAGGCTTGCAGAACAAAGGGAGGGAATAAAGCACACTGTACAAAAAAAAAAAAAAAAAAAAAAAAAAAAATGTGCTTTTGACATTGAATTTCCTCCGGGAGGCTGAAAATAACCGAACCGTTGAAATCTTGCAAAGCTGATCTGATCCCACAGGGAAAATATGTTGAGCTTGTTCTCTCTCTACCTCCTTAGCCAGAATGTATTGAAGTTATGATTTTAAGCAGCCTTATGGCAATGCTCCTCCAGAACAGCCCCGGTGGAGCAGGCTTGAGTGGGAAGGTTAAGAGGAGGAAAGAAAACATCAATGAATCACTGTTATCACATTGTTGAGTAACTTGCATGACTCTCTAAGCATAGTTACATGTGAACGTCATTATAATATAAATTTGGAACAGAATGGAACATGAAGTTACATTAGCAACTTTTTTGTAATATAAAAGGTTTGGGGTTTATTTATTTATTTGTTTGTTTTGCTCATTTGTTTTTATTTTAATGGATTGAATCTTTCCATGACTTCTTTAAGTTTTAAATAGGCACTGCTTATACACAGTAGGCGAGCAAATGTACTGGGCCCTGTACAGCTAATATGTATGATTTCTGATCAATATTGACTGTTACAGCTGAATTGATTAGGTAGCAATTCTTCATAGGTACTTTATCTGTACCTAAGTTAACAGATAACAAGGTATATATTTTTCAGAAATATATGCATAACCGCCACTTAATGTGCTAAATTGATTAAGAGACCATGGCTACATCTTTGATTATTAGATCATTTAAAAACAATCATGATTTACTCTTTCCCTTCCTCTGTACCCCCTTCCCACTCTTTTTCTTTTCCTCTCTCTCCCTCTTTTCTCCTCTCTCTCCTTCCTTCCTTCCTTGTCTGTGGTGTTCCTTTGATAATATTTAAATCATGGATGATTTATTTTTTTTTTTAAATTTTATCATGATATTTTCCTCATTTCATAGTATTTCTCACATATACATCAATAATGCTATATCTTTAAGCAGAATCCTGGTAGAAAAATCTTTTGAGAAAAGAGAGAAAACGTATAGTAATATATGGATTGTGTATTTCAATGAGCACAAGGAGGAACTCTCATAAAAGTGAGACAAAAAATCAAGCTCACCTATTCATTTTACTCTAGGATTCAGCTGGCTTTTTGTCAGCAGAGAGTTCCAGAGAAGAACACCATCTCAGCTGTCTCAGTATTGAACACTGGATAAATTCTACATCTTCTCTCTACAACTGGAGCCCTAGATATTGGCAGGAGGGGATATGGGATAAATTTTGTTTTCTACAGCTAATCTTACAGTTCATTAGCGCCTATGTGACTGGTAATCACACTTCATTAAGTGTGTTTATTTGGTAGTGTCAGCTCTCCTTTTAAAATGCCCTTACATAATTACTAATAGCGGTTCCTTTAAGGCTGATACTTCACACCAGTGAGGAATGAAGTTGTGCTACAATAGGCAATGGGACCATTAGTGCTTTAATCTAAAATGAGCAGCCCAGGGTCATTCAGATAGTTAAGATTGACAGATTAAAGCTCTTATCTCACGCTGTGAAATGTAATGTAAAACTAGTTTTCAGGAGCTCTTTCCAGAAAAAATTTTATGACTTACCAATTCTAGAAAAAGGTCCTTTTTTTTTTTTTTTTTTTAATAAATGGAGTAAAAAGCTAATGATGTCAGTGATGATAGTAAGATGAGAATAAACATATTAAAGCAAAATAAATGCAATAATTGGGATTTCTTTCATAACTTTCAAAAAAGTTATGTAAAAAAATAGACATCACTCTATAAGCGCCACAGCTCATAATATGTGAAATGATCAAGTCATAACACTGAAGTGTAAGTGTAGGGTCATTGTGAACTGATTCCTGAGCCCATTATGTTATTCTCTGCATGATAGTTTCTTGATAATTATTAATTCTTTAGTTAAGACTGTCAAATAAAAGGTCAAAAAGTCATGTTATCATCTAAAAAATGCTATCCTTACCTTAGAAACTCAAAATGAAGTTCAAGTTCTTTGGATATGTGTCAGCATCTGGAAATAAACATTGCATTTTTCTTGGTGAAAATTGGTGAGTACTATTCCTAGTAGATTTCTAGTTTTAATTTTAGTGACCCCCTAAGGAAATCAATTTCACTGATACTTTTGAAATAAATGTATTCTAAGAAGCAATTTTCTCTCTTTCCTGCAGTAGTTGTTTATGCAGGAAAAAATACATCAATATAATTTAATAGAAATAGGAAATAACTAAACTATTTACAGTTTATAATGCATTCTTTTGGAAGAGCGTATTGACTGGCAGTCTTCTTTTACCCTGTCACCCACATTTTCTCAAACATCTTTTTAGAAATAATCACTGATATTTCTGGCTATCTACACATAATAACTATTTCATGAAAACTCTCTTAATTCAATGTTTAGGTCAAATATTTGAGGAAAGAGAAGCCTCATGATTAATGTATGCTACACAGAATATCTTCAGTAAATAGTCCGTGATTGATTATAAAAGGCTTTTCCTTCCTCTCATATTCTTTCCTTTTTAAATATTATCAGTAAGAGAACATAAGACACTGGCTGAGTATCATCTTAGTATTATAATGAAAAATTCAAGATTGTCAAGAAACAAAATCCACAGTGAACACAAAATTGTGTTAGACACAAAATAAGACAAACTATAGTTTTTCAGAGTTATGGCAATTTATATATTGATGGACTTGCCTTTTTATTGGAAATATGTTGGTCATTCATTCGCTTAGCAAATAGTAAAAATCCACTGTGTGAGAGACATTTTTTGTGATCTAATAATGAGAGAAAGTTTTAAAGACAAATAAAATCCCGAGTATTGTAACCCTCCCCATGAATGTGTTTCAATGACCCCATGTGTATTTTGCAATCTTCTCCTTTAACTAACTACTTGCTGTTTTGAGTTGTTTCCCTGAAATGATGGATTTTTTGCAAGACAAAGGAGTTGAGATTCTGAAGGCCTCATAGGGTAGACTTCTGATGTCAAGACTCTCCATCCCCCTTGACCTGCCCCAAGGTATGTGGCCCTCCTGGATGAGAGAGAAGCTTTGAGGCTGCTTCTCCCTTTCTCTCCACAGGATGTCTGACATATTCAAAAAATTTCCTTTCTTCCTTGGCAATTCTCATTATCTCAATAAGTAGATCTTTGTGAGATGAGTAACTAGAACTAGACTGAAAAGGGCAGCATCTGTGGCTCAGTAAGTAGGGCACTGGCCCCATATACCGAGGGTTGCAGGTTCGAACATGACCCCTGCCAAACTGCAACAAAAAAATACCTGAACGTTGTGGCAGGTGCCTGTAGTCCCAGCTACTTGGGAGGCTGAGAAAAGAGAATCACTTAAGCCCAAGAGCTGGAGGTTGCTGTGAGCTGTGAGGCCACTGCACTCTACCAAGGGCAACAAAGTGAGACCCTGTCTCTTAAAAAAATAAAAAAAAAAAGAACTAGACTGAAAACCCCTTGCACTTTTGACAACAGTATCATTGTAAAAAAGAAAATATTAGGAAGACTGTGAGTGATATGTGGTGTCTAGGGACAGGCAACTCCTCATAAGAGAAATCACCAAAACCAATGTGACAAACCAAAAACTGCGTAAAATACAAAAAATGTCTATTTGAGGACAACAGGAAGGTAGAAATAGAATGAAAACTGAATGGGTTATGATTCTAGAACGGGAAGAACCTCAAATCAGTGATCATATCCAGCTACTTACGCCTCTAGGCATTTTTATGATATTGGAGATGGGCAGGTAGCTGAAAATTTATCCATAGAGAGCTGTTGATGTTCCACATAAAATAGCAAACTATGGACAGACACTTCCAGGGGTGGGCCCAGGAACATAGCTTCCTATCTACACAGAGACCATATTCTGTATCCTCGGGCAGTTGGAAGGGTAAAATCCTTAGAAAAATCAATCTCAAAGAGTGGGACTGTCAATAGTCCTTTGAGACAAACATCAGAGCTCCATAACTATGAAGGATTATAGGTCCCAGGGAAAACCTCCAGGCTCTGTTGTAAACCCTAAAGAGCTAGATGACAACAAGGGAGAGGCTGAAACTTTCTGGGGAACAGCATAGCCATTACTCAGGACAGTCTCCAGATGGATTAATGTCAGTGGCTATAATAATCTATAAATTTGCCAAATTAGAATGAAAATTCCTCTCTGGATAAAGATGGCCTCAACATGCAGTTTTTTAAAGACAATTTCAGATCTAATAAAATACTGGAGGTTTGAAGGGTGAGAATGACTGAAAAATTAGTGGGTACCGTGTACATTATTTAGGGGATGAATACACTAAGTGGCCCAACTTCACCACCTTGCAATATATCCATGTAACAAATTGCCTCACGTCCAACCACAGGTAACATGATTAAATCAGAGAGAGGTAAAAGACAAAAGGGGAAAATTCACAAATGTGCTCGAAATTGGATTTAATTATAAGGGATGGTATAAATATAATTACAGCTTTAAAAATAGGAAAACTTTAGGAGAAGGATGAGACGTAGGAACTTTAATCAGATGTGTACTCTCAAAATAACCAAATGAGAATTTTAGAAGTATGTTTTATTATTTTAAAATCAACCAATGGAATTTAGCACACCTATAGACTAAAAAATCATCCCCAAAGATGTAGAAAAAACATTTCACATTATTTAGTATCTATTCGTGATAAAAATGCTCAGCAAACAGAGACTAAGCTTGATTAAAGAAATCTACAAAAGCCAACAGTTAACAATGGTAAAAAGACAATGATATCCTCTCTCAATCTTCCTACAAAACATATCCTGGAAATCTTCTGCAATGGAATTGGCCATTAAAAGAAATAAAATGAAGACAGATTGGAAGAAAAAAGTTCTCTATTCTCACAATGCCATGCCTATGTAGAAATTGAAAGAATCTACACAAAAGGGTACTAGAGTTAATAAGTGATGTGTTTATAATCACAAATACATGTTGGTTATTCTGAAATTAATTGTATATATTTATATTCATAAAGAAAATATAAAAACTATTTTCCCTAAAATGTAGCATTTATGATAATTTTTAAAATCATAATTTACCTATGTGAAATGTAGCAAAATGCTTGTAGAATCTGTATGAATTTGTATGAAGGCTACAAAACAACACTCAAAGTAATCAAAAAAGAGCTAAGTACGTGGAAAGATATACTGTGCTCCTGAATTGGAAGACTCCATATTATTTATCAATTTATCCCAAACTAACTTAAAGTTTTAATGAATTTTTATATGAAAAAGCAATAAAACTTAATAACTAAAATAATCAAATTTAGAGACCTCCTTATATCCAGTTTTAATACTTAAATGTGACCGTGATTAAGACAGTATAGTATTTCACTACACTACATGCAGTATTAATTCATAATGGATTGTGAACCCAAGTAGAAGACTAAAAGCAATAAATTTTTTAATATAAAACCTAGGAGAAAATACAGTGTTAGATTATGTATATGTCTTTTATTTAATACACCCAAATCATGGTACATGCACACACTAAAAAATGACTATTCTGCAATTAATCAAAATTAAAAACTTTTGCTCTTTGAAAGACACCATTAAAAAAAATTAAGGCAATAAACAGACTGTGAGAAAGTATTTTCAAATCACTTACTGATAAAGAACTGTATCCAGAATATATAAAGATATTGTAAAATTCAAAAATAAGAAAACAACTACAACCCATTAGAATAATGGGATTAGAATTTGAAAAGACCCATCACCAAAAAAAAAAAAAAAAAAAAAAGGCCAACACAATTTTCTCATTATTTTTAGCCGTTTGAGAAATGCAAATTAAACCTACATTATAATACTAATACATATTAGAATGCCTGAAATCAACAACAAAAGCATCAACTACCATAACAATTGCTGATAAACATGCAAAATAAATGGACTCTCATATATTTCTGGTATGAAGGCAGAATGAATAAAACTACTTTGGAAAACCACTTGGTAATAACATCACAACATTAGGTGTATATGATGTAGCAATCCCATTCCTAGGTATTTACTCAAGTGAAATAAAAAATATATATTCTCACAAGAAACAAGTATGTGAATGCTTATAGAGGCTTTATTTACTATTATCAGAAATAAGTAACAATAAATTACTACTCAGAAGCAACTTTTAGCACATGCAATATTATGAATGATTGGCTAACTGAAAGAAGGCAGACTTAGAAGACTGCAGACTGTATGATATCCTTTATGTGATATTAAGAAAGACAAATTATTCAGACAGATGATCAGCATTTGCCAAGGGATATGGAGAGAGAGACGGACTCTGAAGAGTGAGAGAGAAATTTTTTGATACTAAATAATTATTCTATTTCTTAATTGCAGTTGTGTTTACATAAATATATATTTTAGAAGTTGCTGAAGTAGCAATGAAGGATGAATTCTATTGTGTATATCTTATATATCTTAATTTGTAAAATTAAAAAAATAAATCAATGTATTTTACTATGTTTATAAAAATGATGATAAGTGGGTGGCACCTATGGCTCACAGGAGTAGAGCACTGGCCCCCTATGCCAGAGGTGGTGGGTTCAAACCCAGCCCCTGAAAAAAAAAAAAGACGATAAGCACAATGAAAGCATCTGATAAAGTTCGACATCTGTCGAAAATTAAAAATGCTTCTTAGCATATTATAATTAGAAAGGAACTTTCTTAATCCAATAAAGAGTACCTACTTAAAACCTTTATCAAACAACAGACTTACTGGTGAGCTATAGTAATCAGTAATAGAAATAAAAAATTTAATTACTGGAAACCTAAAATAAACCTGTTGCAATTTTCATTTTACATGAAGCATATACACAGATAATAAATAGCCTATAAATTTTAATAAGTACTCTATCAAGGTTTCAAGTTACATTGCAAATATAGGATTCAATTTTATCCTTATACACTAGTCAAAACAAATATAAATAAAAGTTTTAAGAAATATAAGTTTACAACATCATCAAAATCTTTAAGTGTCTACCAATAAATCTAATAAAGGCTATAAAAGCTCTACACTAAATAACCAAAATCAATATCAGAAAATTTTACATATCACAATAATTAGAGATACATAACATATTCAAGCAATGTAACACTCAACATTGCCAAGAAATCAAATTTCCCCTCATTAATCTATAATACTAAGCTAACATTCATGTGAAAATTACTGAATTGTGAATTTATATAGAAATCTTCAAAGCCCAGATATCTAAGACAATTTCAAAGAAGAGGAATAAATCTTGAAGAATTACATATTAAGACATAATATTTATTTAAACTGATGTCAATTAAAGCAACAGAAATATAGTATAGTCCATTAAAAATAGACTGTGCAGTCACCATTCCACATATATGATCAGCTGAGATGCAGGGAAGAACGAATGGCCTTCTTATTAAATGGTGCTGAGAAAATTGAATTTCCACCCTTACTGCACATCTTATATAAAAGTCCATTTCAAGTGGATTATAAATATAAATGTGCAAGGTGAAACAATAAAGCTTTTAAACTAAAAGATAAGAAAATATTTTCATGACCTCAAGTTGTCAGACTTCTGACAAAGAACATGAAATACTAACAAAGGGAAAAAAAAGGATAAACGAAACCTCATTAAAACTAAGAACATGTCACGAAAAGAGAGCATTAAAACATCAGAAGGCAAACCACAGTCACACTGACAGTGAACGTGTGTTTAGACTATAAAAAGAAATCCCGAGAATCAGTAAGAAAAAGGCAGTCACATTAATAGATAAATGAGGAACAATTTTAAAAATAGTTCATAAAATAGTATATACATATAGCTACTGAACATATTAAAGAGAGGCTCTCAACATAATTAATCAGCATGAAAATTAAAATTCAAACCTATATGAGGTATTTCAAATTCTAGCTAGGATGGAAATAGTTGAAAGTCTTGTTGTTTCACTGTAACTAACTTAAAATCTGGAAAATATATGAAACGACATGGAAACCTATGCTCTCTGCCACTGCACAACACACAGCTCAAGATTGGGATCCCTGAGAGGTGGGGAATCCTTGAAATGAGCACTAAGATCCCCTCAGCCTTCAATTGGAAGGCAATTTCCAGACCACAGTGATAATCAAACGAGGCACAACATAAAGAAACCTAAGGGAGGATGAGGCATCAGGGATTTATTTGTGGGCAGAATACCAGAAAGGAGGAAGCTTTGCAGAGATTTGCTCCAGAAATCTTCAAAATGTTCCATTGACTCTGTAGCTGAATACTAAGTTGTTCCTGTTTCCGATGAAACTAAATAGGGGTTGGCAGAAAGCTACACCAGTTGGGAGATGAAATTCAGACTTGGGATACATACTAACCAGCAAAATTAGAGAGACACCTGGGGCTTTAAGTACAGACCAGAGGAATGTCACAGCTTCCTAATGGGGCAAACTGCTTTGAAGCAGTGTTTCTTCCCCTTGTCACTACTGACATCTTAACCCAGCTACTGCCTTGCTGTGGGGGCTGTTCGGTGTGTAGTAGGAGTTTAGTATCATCCTTCTCCCCTAGCTCTAAACACCAGCAACACTCCTCAAATGTGACCATGAACAATGTTTCCAGAACATTGTCAAATGTACTGTGTGAGATAAAATCACCTCAGTTGAGAACCACTGCCCTAAAATATTTCCCCAGATCTACCCTAAAAAACAAAACTTTCACCATGACTTATCCACAAGAAACATAATTGCCTGCTAATAAAGCAAATTTAAAATTAAAGTGAAGTAATAAACCACAGCAATGTAATCTTCCTGTATCTATCATTCTGTTAAAAATTACTAAAAATGTGAGCAAGCAGGAAGATGTACTGATAACCAAAGGAAAAAGGAGATATTAGAAATGGAAGACATGACAAATAATAAAATTAGCAGCTAGAAATTCAAGAAAATCCTATACAGATGCTCAAGTGTTTAAATGATAACAAATATAATGAAAAGAGAAACTGAAAGTAGATTGAAAACAAAGCTTTAAGAGATGAAAAATAAGACATGTAAAATTAAAAAAAAATACTGATGGGCTTAACAGCAGATTAGACAATGAAGGGAGAAAAAATCAGACTACTTGAGGTCATGGTCGTGAAATTTACATAATAAAGAACACAGAGAAAAAAAATACCATAAACTAATTAACAGAACCTCAGTGACCTTGAGTACAATTCCAAGTAGTCTAACTTACCCAGAATTGGAATTGCTAAAAGATGCGAAGGCAGAAAAACAGCTGAAAATACGAATGGCCAATAGTTTTCCAAGTCAGAAACAAATAAACCTATAGAATCAAGAAGCACAGAAAATTCCTAGTAAGTTAAACATAAAGAAAATCACACCAAAACATTGTCAAAATCAAATTGCTGAAGAGTGGTAGTGAGCACTATTGGTGGGACTTTGAACCAGTACAGCCTGGAGATTCCTCAAAGAACTGAAAGTAAACCTTCCATTTGATCCTGTAATTCAATTACTAGATATCCACCCCCTCCTCCAAAAGTCATTTTACCTTAAGGACATTTGCACTCAAATGTCTATAGTGGGCTCAGTTCACTCTTACAAAGTTGTGGAAGCCACTTAAGTGTCCTTCAGCCTATGAATGGATTAATAAACTGGTGTTATTATGTATACCATGGAATACTATTCAGCCATTAAAATATGGAGATTTTGTATCTTTTGTATAAACCTGGAAGGATTTGCAGAACATTCTCCAAAGTCAAGTATCACAAGAATGGAAAAGCAAACATTCTATTTACTCAATACTAAATTGAAACTAGGAGAATAATAACTGCAGGCCTCCATGAGAGAAAAACTTAATTAAATTCAAGAAAAGCATAGAGGGGAGATGGAGGAGTTGTTAAGTTCCCACCAACTTAACACAGTGCACAGGTGTGTGGCACACTTCTGGGTGAGGGACATAACTACAACTCCAACCTTACCAGAGCAAACAATGTATCCAAACGGTATGTACCATCATATTAATGTGAAATTTGAAAAATCCAAATATACATAATAAAAAATGAATATTTCAAATGCGTCTACAGAAACTATGTCACACTACATACAGTAAAACACAAATTAGAATGGGTATGTACTTCTTGTGTGAAAGAACAAAATAAATGAAAAGAAAGTGGAATAGCATCTTTAAAGAAATGCAAAAGTTTTAAGCTAGAATTTTTTTATCCTGAAAAGTTGTCTTCCAAAAATGAATATAAAATGAAATAACACAAAGGTTGAATAATTTTGTAATAAACGGAAATGTGTGCACACATGTGCATGTACACACAAACACAATATATTAAAGAAGGTTATCAGGCTGAAGAATATATAATACCTGAAAGAGACTAGAATATACACAAAGAAATTAAAAGAATTGAAAGTATTAAAAATGTGCATACGCAGAAAATAATTGTTTTCTCATTGTAGAAATCACATTACAAGAAATAACTGTGCAGCAATAATGCCTGTGTATTGGAGGGTTGAATCTGTGTAAGAATTAAAATATAAAAAGACAAAAGCATAAAGGATATCAAGGAAATGGAAATAAATGTTTCTTTTTCTTTTAGTAAAACAGTAAGACATTATTTGAAAGAAGACTTTGGTAAGTTAAAGACACATATTTTAAACTTTAGAGCAAACACTAAGAATGTGGGGAAAATAAGCTTGAAGAGGATATAGAATGAAAAACTAAAAGTAGTTCAATTAAGCCAAAAAGAAGGCAAGAAAAAAGGATCAATGAATGAGAGGAATAACAAATAGCAAGATGCAAATTTCAGTATAACCCTATCAATATGTATAAAAGTATAACAAATATTTTTTTTTAGAGGCAAGATCTTGCTCTGTCTCCCAAGCTACAACAGCTTCATCATAGTTCACTGTAACCTCACACTTCTTGCCTTAAGTGTTTCTCCTGCAGGAGAGGTTGCATTTCATACGAAGCTTTCACAAGGATGAAGCTTACCTGTAACGACAAAACAGGGTTGAGGACTGGTGTTCAAGGACAGGCAGTTATATATATTTCACATTTATATAAAGTGAAAAAAAGCGCAAAACTATTGTATAGTCTTACAAAGTTAAGCAGTTGATTACTTTGGGAGACCAATACGCAGGGTTAACATGCACAATAGTTTTTCAGGTGTTGTGTGTTGGCTTTCTAGTGTTGTTGTGACAAAGTACCACAGACAGGGAGGGTGGCTTCGACAACTTAAATTTATTTTCTCACAATATGGAAGGCGGAAGACCCAGATCAAGGGGTCAACAGGGTTCTTTCTTCAGAGGCTTCTCTCCTTGTTTGGGGCATGGCTGTCTTCTCCCTATGTCTTCCCATGGTCTTCTGTCTGTGTGTGTCTGTCCTAATCTCTTACATGGGTGTCCAAATTGTGGCCCACAGGTCACATGCTGATTTTGTAAGGACCTTTTTTGCTTATCTGTGGGGTCAGATATCACAAAAAGTATGCATGGACTTTTTTTTGCTACTCAGCTTTCATTAGTGTTTGTGTAGTTAATGTATGGCCCAAAGGCACTCTTCTTCTTCCAATGAGTGGCAGATAAGAAAAAAGGTTGGACACACTGGTAAGGACAAGTCAGATTGCAGTCTTTACCTACACAGACTCATTTTTAACTTAATTACAGTAGAACCTCCATAGTTGACCACCTTCTTAAATTGACCTAATTTTCATAGACCAGACATGCACCACATGGACGTATCAGTCCACTGGGCCTAGTTCCTTATTTTGACCACTTCTGTATGTTCACAAGTTTTTTACAGTCTCTTGGGTGGCCAACTTACAGAGGTTCTACTGCATTTGTTTAAAGATCCTATATCCATGTACAGTCATTTTCTGAGGACTAAGATTTAGAACTTCAACATATCAATTTTGTAGGTATACAATTAAGCCTTTAACAAAGATGTAGATATCTTTTTTCTGGCAAGTAGGGAAAGGATTTATCTCATCTAGTCTACCACAGTATTCATTGTATGTCCTGAAATAACCACTCTCCTATGTAGCTAGAATGGTACCAATTATGTACCATCTTTGAAAGAATTAAGAAAATAGTCATTTGAATCAGTTTTGTCTTCTGTGATTCAAATGCTAAACCATTTGAATAAAAATTGGAGGATTCATAAAGAAAAAGTGTTACAGATGTTATGGCAAAGAATCCTATTTGTAAAAGTAAACATTTATGAAATGCAAACTCTGCGCCAGGCAGTCTTCTAAATGCTTTCCATGTACCAGCATATTTAAACTTTGTGAGAACTCGTAACATCATTCCAACTTTTCACATGTTAAAACTGAGGCGCTGAGAGGGTAAATGACCTACTTTAGGAAACAGACTATTAAACTGGAGAGCCAGAATTTAAACTTAGGAAGTCTACCTCCAAAAATAATACACTGTTGACACACATACTGGAAGTTGCAAAAGATTGATAAGTCTTATGTTAATTGTCTGAGGTTGCAATTGATCAAGATCATATTTCCCAAGCAAGTCCTGTTTAACTCTAAAAGTAGCAGTTCTATCTTGATTACATTTTGAAAACAAATGATAACTTCTGCCTCTTCTCGAGTATCCAGAGAATACAATACTATTTCCACACACTTCAAGCATCTGGGGTTCCTTCTTCCCTCTATTAAATAAGACTTAGCATAAGCCGGGATTTGGTTTTGGTTTCCAATTACTTTTTTTTTTTTTTTGACCAAGATTTTATCTTTCTAGTATAGGAAAGGAACTTTACAGTAATACTGTAATAACACTTTATTTATTTATTTATTTTGAGACAGAGTCTCACTTAGTTGCCATGGTGTCACAGTTCATAGCAACCTCAAACTCTTGGGCTCAAGTGATTCTTTTGCCTCAGCCTCCCAAGTAGCTGGGACAACAGACGCCTGCCACAATGCCTGGCTATTTAGAGACAGTGTCTCAGTCTGGCTCAGGCGGACCTCGAACTCCTGAGCTCAAGCAATCCACCAGCCTCAGCTTCCCAGTATGCTGGGATTATCAGGCTGTAATAATACTGATTTAAATTTGAAAATATTTTAAGTAATGGGAGAATTAATTTTCATTCTTCATGCTAAGGTCAGTATGATGGCATGACTCATTCCATGGTTTGAGTAAGAATAAGCCATTAAGTATATTTGTACAAAGGAAACTAAGGATTAAAGCAAAATGATCATTTTTTAAGATTCTAAGATTAAAAAAAAAAAAAAAAAAAAAGCCCCAGAGAGGTTAATTTAGGATAATTCTATTTTTCCAAAATTAGAAAAAAGTAAAATTCTACCATTGTTCTATGGAAATTCTAGACCAGAACACAAACAAGGATAAATTTTTGGTGGGGTGGGTAATATTGCAATGCATATTCACCATATTATTTGGTAGTTATCATTTAAATGCTACTAACCTTTTTATCCTTATAATTTACCTTTAGCATCTATTTTAACAATTGCAAATGTATGACAACCAACTAGTTTCAAGATTTTCTTATTGTCACTTCAATTTTAGCATACATATAGTTAGTTATTTATTCCAATTTAATGCATGATTCTTGCAATTAGGATTTGAGTAGGATTAATTTTTATTCTCTGCAGCTGTTCATTGCTTTGTTATGTCTAGACGTACCATACATCTTCTGTAATAAACTTTTGAGTTTGACTTCTTAATGCTATTGAGATGCTTACATTATTTACAATGTCTTAGTAATCCATCCATCATAATAATGCCAAGCAAAATTTATGGTCCTGGTGCCACTTCTATTGACAACATCATGAAAAGATTAACCACAAGAAAGGATGACAGCCTCTTCTCTGTCCATAAACTATTTTGGTACATTTGTGATTGTATCAAATCTTTTCTGTAATTGGTATCAAATAGAAATGTCTTAAAGCTAAACAAATATCAGGGAAAGAGGACATCCTGATCTCTATTTTTCCATCATGTATGTTCATTTTAAAGAATAGTTAACATAAAATAACATTTTTAATTAGTGGTTGGCCAAATATAAGTCCTGCAGCTATAAGGTTATTTTGAATTAAATGCTGACAGTTTGTATTTTAAAAGCTATTATAAACTATGGTATTTTAATTTTTAAATCACTCATAAAAAAGATCTTAAATTACTTGGCAAATTTTAAAGATTTTTCTGAAGCCTTGGTTTTTAATCTAGTAATATTTCTGTAACACTATACTCTGCTTAAAAATATATGATTTGTACTTGTTTCGCCAGGACTGAATTCTATCTAGAGAGATAAGTGAAAAAGCCAACTACTGTGTTTGTATATAAGTAGGACTATCTTCTCTCTCATTGACCTTGCATTAAAAAAAAAAAAAAAAAAAAAAAAAAAAAAAAATTAAAGAAACTTAGGAATTTAAAAACCACACAACATTTTTTTTATATAACTATGACTAACTTATAGATCATTGACCATGCATTAAAAAAAAAAAAAAAAAAAAAAAAAAAAATCACTGATAGCTACTGAGGCAGTTTCTAAGCACTAGATTTTCATTTGCCTGTAAATCTCATGATTCTATTTATAAAATAAATTTCCACTATTGTAAATATCAAGATTTGCATTTTAAAAGGGTTACTTATTGGTTTGAGAAGAGGAGGAAGGGATAGCTGGAAATGGATTGGAGAGGTGACAGAGAGGGGATTGTACAATACAGGATAGAAGGCCTCTGGGACACTTGAATATAAAATACTATTTCTGGTTTCCTAAGTTCCTCATTAAAAGGAAAACATAGCAGCAAGAACAGAATAGTCTGGATTGATTTTTTTTTTTTTTATTTTCGAAATAGTGCTCACTCATAAAAGAAAAAAATTTTTTGAAATAAAATGATACTAAGAAACGCTTCTGGTTTGAGCCAGTTTGCTACCTGATCAATTTAATACACAGGCATTTGGAAAGCATTAGTTGAGCAGAAAAACATGAGGTTATGAACTGTGTGATATCAAGCAGAATCTGTAACCAGAACAGGAACAGATATTGAAGCAATTACACAAAAGAACCTGAAAATTGCATTCATGTCCAGTATATCACATGAATAGCAGGTGCATTTTATTCTTGGTATTCATGTATTGGTTTTCCATGAGAAATTTCTTGGAAGTTAAAAAATCTAAAAAGACTGTATCAAAGCAGAATATATAAGCCGTTTAATTTGTTTATTGACCCACTTTAATTGGCATCTGGGTCTGGTACATAGTCATAAGCAAATGTGCATTAATCTTACTCTGTTCAAGACCTTGCATCAGGTACTGTGGGAGACTCAAAGATAAATGATACTTGGCCTCTCCTATTGCTGAACCTGCATTCTACTTTGGAGCATGAGTCATCTGAAGTGGCAAATGTGAAGCACCAGATTTCTTATGGGATTTTAGAAAAATGATTGATGTCCATGACCTCGGCTGCTGAGGAAAGGCTTTCTGGAAGAAATCAGACTTGACCTAGATAGGAAAAATGTGGGCAATAATTAATAATAACTCATAAACTATATAATGTTTTATTGGTTTGAAAGCACTTCACTTTGGCATTACCTCATTTATCGCTCACAAGTGAGGAGCAGTGAGCAAGTGAATCTGTCACAATTGTGGGATGCAATTGTTAGGAGAAGAAGTGAAGACTCCTATTAAAAGGAAGAGCTAAGGTCAGATAAAAAAGGACCTTGGATCCCAGAAGCTGTAAGTTGTGGACTGTACTGTAGGCTATTAAAGTTGTTCCTGCATGTATGTGTTTCTGAGTGTGTGTGTATAAAATATTTTGAAAATGGGGTTGAGCTTTCCTTTGGACTGATTGAATTGTTCAGATTTCTCTTTAAGGCTCAGGAAAATAAAAATTATGCAGAGTACATTCTTGTGTATTTGCCTTATCCTGAAAGGAACCTAGCATTTTTACATAACTCACAATTTCAAGCCTGAAGCAGCACTTTGTCCATAGAATTTTTACAGTTATTACAAATTTCCTCTGCATTTGAATCATGTATGTACGAAGTGTTTAGCTGTGGAAAAGAAATTATTTTTTAAAAATCCTCTTGGGCAGATTGATTATGCACAATAAATAAATACCCAGGAGAAAAAACTCTGGAAGATTGAGGCTTCATCAAATGGGAATAGTATACAGTCTTAATCCAAACACTCCCCTTTGGAATTGGTTTTACTCTAAAACTAAACAGTAAAATATCTGCTAGTAGAGCTAGCATAGTCAGTCAGAAATTAATGAAATGACTTCCACTTAGAATAAAATGAAGACAAATAAATGGCACCTGTTAAGAGTCAGAGATAGTTACCTAAACTTTTCAACATTTGACAAGTACATATAACCCAAAATAACAATGTCTAGTGGTGTAGGTGAGTGTCATTGGCTTTCTGAGACACGCTGAATCTGTGCCTCTTATTCTACAATTTTCATGTTTCCCCCACCCTGTGGGATATCACTGTACATTAAATAGCCAATAAGTAATATTTTCAGCCTGCATGATTTAATACTTTTCAGAGTCCAAAAAAAGTCAACCCTAATCTCTAACCACTTTGTAAATGCTAATTATATCTTCCATATAATATCTGAGTGATGCCAATATAACTTACCAAATGGCAATTTATAAAAGATTGAAGTATGTGAAATTTAGTTACAGAAAACTTTGGTTATAAAAGCCTATGGTTAAAAAGTTGATTTCACATATGAAAAAGTCTGAATGAATTTCAAGTAAAATCATTATCAGGAGATTAATCTTAAGTGAACATAGCCATACCAGTTTTTAGCAGGGGGTAAATTCAAATTTGTTAAGTATGTATTATATCATAGGTTATAGTGAATATTTTTGTAAGTACTTTAGAAACTTTATTTAATACTTTCAATTTTTTTGTTTTAGGTGTTCATCTCCTTACTTTAAAAATTGAAAAGTGAAAAATTAAGAGAGGTTCAATAATTTGTTCAAGTTCCTGGTTTCTGAACTGTGATAACAAATCAGGCTTCTTTATAGACATAATGTTGTTCTC
The DNA here is from genome assembly GCA_963574355.1 of Loris lydekkerianus. Taxonomy (NCBI): domain Eukaryota; kingdom Metazoa; phylum Chordata; class Mammalia; order Primates; family Lorisidae; genus Loris; species Loris lydekkerianus. The sequence goes on from CAUYPK010108910.1 coordinate 87,833, forward strand.
TTCCCCACCTTATGGTTCTTTGTCCTGCCATCCCTATCACCCTCTCATATAAAATATCACACATGTAATTAGACACTCAGGATCTTTGTGCCACTCCCATGATCCCATTTTCAAAACTCACCTAGAATTAAAAAAAAAAAAAAAAAAGTCTCTTAGGTTTCATTTTAATAAATTTCAAACAATTGCCAACTCTTACACATATGTTCATTTATAGAAATACACCAGATAGTAGTTGACAAAAGGAAATAAGTGAGTACTGGAGATATAATTACTGGTAGAATGTAAGATATTGGTAAAATGCCTTCAAAAATTATTCTTATGTGTGGAATGGTATTACTGGTGATACTTCAAATCATTGAGTGAACAATTTCAAGAAGAGAGTAGGCAAGATGGTAGACCAGAAGCAGTCTTCATGCGTTGCTCTCAAGGAGATGATGGAAAGTTTCAGTTGGATGGTCACCTGTGGAAGGGCCCTCTTGAAAGAGTGTTGCGAATCAGAGAAGCAATGGGGGAACATTCAGAGTGGGAGAAAAGTGGCAGCGAGATACACTTAGCAAGACTGGAAGATACCTGGGGGAGGCCTCTGTGTGGGGAAGAACAGGAGGAGACAACCTCAAGAATTCATACTCCCTTCTGTGGACCATGCAGCTCAGGCTTTGAGGGGGCCCCTACCATCGCTACAGACACACAGACTAATCAGGGAGCTGCTCAGAGCCTGTGCAGTGATATTGCTCTTGAATAAATGGAGAAAAAGCATTTGATAAAATGTGGCAACCTTTCATGGTAAAAACCATCAACAAACTAAGCATAGAAGGAACTTATCTCAATGTATTATAATAAAAGCCATATATGGAAAATCCATAGGCAACATCATGCTGAATGGGGAAATTTTGAAAAAAGCATTTCTCCTAAGAATTGGACAAGGCAAGGATATCTATTGTCACCACTTCTATTCATCATGGTAGTGGAAGTTCTATCCAGAACAAACAGGTTAGGAAAAGAAATAAAGAGTATCCAAACTGGGAAGGAAGAGATAAAACTATCCTTTCATTGATGATATGATCTTATATTTAGAAAATCCCAAAGACTCCACCCAGAGACTCCTAGAATTGATAAATAAATCTAGCCAATTCTCAGGTTGCAAAATCAATGTACACAAATCAGTAGAATATCTATATATTAATCACAGTCAAGCAGAGCCAAAACAAGTACTCAATATCATTTACAATTAATACAAAACACACAAACAAACAAACAAAAAAACACCCTAGGAATAAACCAAGGAGGTTAAGAAAGATCTCCACAAGGAGAACTGTGAAACGCTGAGGAGAGAAGTTGCAAATCGCCCACAAAAAATGGAAAAACATCTCCTGCATATGGATTGGTAGAATCCATATGGATTGGTAGAATCCATATCATTAAAATGTCCATACTGCCCAAAGTGATTTACAGGTTCAACATAATTCTTACAAAAAAACTGATGCCATGTTTATAGACCTAGAAAAAAAATAATACAAAGCTACATTTGGAACAACAACAACAAAAAAAGGTACCTGAATAGGCAAAACAATCTTAAGCAAAAAGAACCAATCTGGAGCATCACATTATTTGATTTCAAATTATGCTCTAAGGCTATAGTAACCAAAACAGCATGGTACTGGTATAGAGACATAGACCAATGAAATTGAGTAGGGAACCCAGAAATGAAAGGATATAGCTATGATCAACTGGTCTGCAACAAAGCAGACCACAGCATACACTGGGGAAAGGAAACCTAATCAACAAGTGATGTTGGGAAACGGAATAGCCGCATGCAAAGGAAAGAAACAGGACTTATTTCTCTCACCATGTACAAAAATTAATTCAAAATGGATAAAATACTTAAACAGAAGACATGAAATTATTATATTTCTGGAAGAAAACAGAGGAGAAACTCATATATCAGCCTAGGGCAAAGAATTTATAACTAAGACCCCAAAGGCAAATACGGCAATAACAAAAATAAATGAGACTTAGTTAAACAGCTTCTGCACAGCAAAGGAAATAATCAACAGAGTAAATAGACAACCTATGCAGAATGGGAAAAAATATTCACAAACTATACGTGCGATAAACAGTTAATATCCAGAATCTACAAGGAACTCAGAGAGAAGCAAGAAAAAAATAACCTCATTAAATAGTGGGTAAACATGAACAGAAATAATTCATAAGAAGATGAAGAAATAGCCGACAAATATAAGAAAACATGCTCAACATCATTAATGCTCAGGGAAATGCAAATTCAAACCACAATGAGATAGCACCTTACCTCTGTAAGAATGGCCACTATTAAAAAATTAAAAAAAAATACATGCTGACATGGATACAGAGATAAAGGAATGTATATACACCATTGGTCCAAGTGAAAATTAGTACAACCTCTCTGGAAAACAATATGAAGATTTCTTTTATTTAAAAAAAAATTTATTTTTTTTAAATTTCAGAATATTACAGGGCTACAAATGTGTTGGTTAGTAAAGTTAGCATTACTTTTGTACAGTTTCATTCAAAGTTCTAAGTATGTCTATCCCCCAGACACTGTGTATGGCACTTGTCAGGTGTGAATGAACCCACTCCCCCCACTTGCATGATTGCCATTTAATTTTACTACCAGAGACACATGGGAGTATTGATAATTTAGTTCCAATTAAAAGGGAGTATATGTGGTGTTTGTTTTTCCATTCTTGTGTTACTTCACTTAGGATGATGGTCTCCAGTAATATCCAGGTTGTTACAAGAGGTATTAGTTCACCAAATTTTTTATGACTGAGTAATATTCCATGGTGTGTGTGTATGTGTGTACATCTATCACATTTTACTAATCCACTCATGTATCGATGGGAACTCGGGTTGGTTCCACATCTCTGCGATTGTGAACCGTATTGCTATACACATTTGAGATCAATTGTCTTACTTATAGTGTCCTTTCTTCCATTGGGTAAGTACCCACTTGTGCGTGGTTCTCAACCTTCCTAATGCCGCGACTCTTTAATACAGTTTCTCATGTTCTGGTGACCCCCAACCATAAAATTGTTTGCTACTCAAATAATTTTGCTACTCAAATAATTTTAAAGTGATTTAAAGTATTATTAATATGAAGTGATATTTATAAAGATCACTTGCTAGTTTTTGTTGCTAGTAGCAATGAAAATAATTTTATGGTTGCGGGTCACCACAACATGAGGAACTGTATTAAAGGGTCACAGCATTAGGAAGTTTGAGAACCACTGCTCTAGTGGGATTGCTAGATCAACTGGTAGTGTTTTGATATCTCATTGTGATTTTGTTTTGCATTTTCCTGATGATTAGAGACTTTGAGCATTTTTTCATTTTTTTTTTTTTTTTTTTTTTTTGGCCTATTGTATTTTTTTTGGTAAAATTTTTTTTTAATTTTTTTAACCAAATTTTTTTTTTTTTTTTTTTTTTTTTTGAGACAGAGTCTCACTCTGTCACCCTGGGTAAAGTGCTACAGTGTTGCAGCTCACAGCAATCTCCAACTCTTGGGCTTAAGCTATTCTCTTGCCTCAGCCTCCCAAGTAGCTGGGACTACAGGTGCCTGCCACAATGCCCAGCTACTTTTTGTTGTTGTTGCAGTTGTCATTGTGGTTTTGGCTGGCCCAGGCCGAGTTTGAATCCACTAGCTTCAATGTACGTGGCCAGTGTCCTACCCACTGAGCACAGGCACTGCCTCTTTTGCCTGCTTTTTAATGGTGCTATTTGACGTCTTCTTGCTGAAGAAATAAACGTAAACCTACCATTTGATCCCACAATCCCACTGCTGAGTATTTTCCAAAGGAAAAGAAACAAAGACATCTGCCCTCAAACGTTTATTACTATACAATTCACACTTCTAAAGATGTGGAATCAGTCTGTCCATCAATTCATGAGTGGATTAAGAAAATGTGGTGTATAAACACATGTGCATGCACACACACACTACTTAGACATTAAAAGGAATGACATAAAGTCATTTGCAGCAAGTTGGATGAGCCTGGACAACATTATTCTGAGCAAAGTTTCTCAGGAATGGAAAAACAAACACCACATGTAATTACTAGTAATTAGGAGCTAAACCATGGGTACAAATGGGCCCCCCCAAAATATAAAGCCTATTGAAATCCAAGATGAGAGAGTGTGGGAAGGAATGAAGGGTAAAAACACCAAATGAAAACTATTCCGGTGATGGTCACACTAAAAGCTCTGACTTAAGCATTATACAAGGTACTTATGTAACAAAAACATTTGTACCTCCTTAATATTTTGAAATTTAAAGAAAACACAGTTTCAACTATTGAAAGAGCTCAGTGTTATTTTTCATACTATATGTGTCCATGGAAATTGGAGGGCTCATTTTTGGAAAGTATAATTTTAAAAGATAATGTTTTATGCAGTGTTTTATAATTCACTGCATTCTCTTTCTCATCTTTTCAGTTTTGAAACTCTGAGTACCAGGCAAGTATTTCTATTTTCTCCATTTAAAGAAAACAAACAAGCAAACAAACGACTAAAACCGAGTTGTGGAAGAAACTGGTCTGGGTGCCTGAGCGGTGAGCAACAGAGCCAGGCCGTCCGATTTCCTTTCTCCCTCTTTATGACCAGGGCAGTTCATGACCATTCCAATCTTTTTCCTACAACAGAAATGAAAAACACAGAAGATATCACCCTTGCTTCTGCATTTAAACCATCGCAATAATCCATGCTTTTCCATGACTACACAAAATTGTTTTGCTTTAATTTCTACCTGATACAGTAAAGTGATCACTTTAAGATGCATTCAAGAGGACTGCGTCTGGGTCATAGAGAGAAGTTATTATTGTTTTTGCCTTCTTGTGAATGGCCCAATGAGATTTAAATTAAATAATGTAGATTAGCTGTATCTGTGAAATTCCAGACTGAAAATTTTGGGAGATTCAAGAGCTAAATTTTAAGCAAAACTGTACTATCTTCTCCATATTTCAGAGTAGAGTTTCACAGACAATAAAAGACTTTCCAGGGTTATTTCATCATCTTTGATGATAGGATTGTTGACAGCTTATGATGTGAACTTCAGAATATTTTTTATATCTTTCTGTGCCTAACATTCAGGTCAATGCTTCATTATCAATAGTAATATGTTTCACTTTTTGAGGGAATTATTGCCACATATAGATGTGCTCACCTCTTATTCAAATGGCTAAAAATAAAACTTCTTGTTTTGAGTCAGACAATATCACTATTTTGGACCATATGAAACTATGACAGGCCAATAGCTTCTTTCTTTATCTCTTTTAACCCATTTTAACATCACTTCAATGACCGCAGAGTCATTTAAAGCAGTTAAATGCATTGCCCAGGGTAAAGTTTCTTCAATTCAATAGCATGAGGTGTAAGCTGAATTTATGAAAAAGTAAAGGTACTAGAGATTGAAATGAAAGAAATTAACTTTTGTATTAGGAAAAAAGAAATCTCAGTGACTCTGGGAAAGGAAAAAGAAACTAGGCAAAATGAACTCTGATTTATAGGTTTTCTTCCAAAGTTCAAATTTTTCCATAGTCTTTTGCTACATAAACTAAGTGGAGAAGTGGCTGCATTATTCATTCTTTTACAGAAGTATCTTGCACTGAATGTTAAGTTCAATAAGACAAAACAGCAGCATTGACCATATATAGCTACCATTCTACTATATTCTAATACTTGATGTTTAATTAGCTCTACATCATAACATTAATAATTTTTATAATTATAGAGTCCAGAGACAATATGTAATCATTCAAAATATTCCAAAAATATATATAGAGAAAAATCTAATCACAGGGGGCCGGCCCCATATGCTGGAGGTGGGGGGGTTCAAATCCTGCCCCAGCAAAAAAAAAAAAAAAAAAAAAAGAAATAAAAAACTAATCAACTATCCCACCACTAATGTACAACCATTTCAAATATTTACAAGTTATATGTTTATATATATTCTCAGATTATATGGTCTTAAAGTTTTTATGATACTTTATTAATTAACATTTTATCATTAAATGTTTTCATATAACTTTTCACAATTTGAGTCTTATATCCTTTATTATATGTTATTCATTACTATATAATTCATTGTTGCTATATTTCTTGAGAACTTATATTTACTTTACATTATTATTTTTTTTTTTTTGAGACAGAGTCTCCCTCAGTAGAGCACTGTGCTGTCACAGCTCACAGCAACCTGACTCTTGGGCTGAAGTGATTCCCTTGCCTCAGCCTCCCAAGTAGCTGGGACGACAGATGCCTGCCACAACGTTGGACTATTTTGAGAGATGGGGTCTTATTCTAGCTCAGGCTGTTCTTGAACTTGTGAATCCAGGCAATCCCACCCGCCGTGGCCGCCCAGAGAGCTAGGATTACAGGCATGAGGCACCGCACCCAACCTACTTTATACTATTTTTAAAATAATAAGGTGATATACAGTCTCTAGGAAAATTGTTGAAATATAGTAAAAAATAAAATGTACTCATTTTTTCAGACCAGTAAGTGAAACTGTTAGCTGTGTGTATGTGTATCTGTATGTGTCTCTGTTACATGAAGGATTTACCAGAGATGCCAAGCTAGACGTCAACATTCCAAAGGGAAGGGAGAGACCCTAGGTCTGAATTTATAAACGAGGTATTCAAAGACCAGTCATAAGTTTCTTAACCCCTCCCCTACACCAAACATAAATAAAAGTCACTTTGTTATGCTATAAAATAGTGTTCATTCTATCTATTTAAAGATTCAACAACTATTATGTACCTATTATCATTAAAAACTTTAAAAAAATTAAGAAGTTTTTAAAATGTCTTACAAAAATTTGGGGGGAAAGTATACTGACAGCCCTCATTTCACCTCTATGTAGTGTATTCATGTAACATAAAAATCATTGGTATCTCTTAAATATATTGAAATACATGAAATAAATAATAATGTATTTAAAAAAAAAAGATTGAAGAATTTTTTCCTATTGATTGATAGTTCTTCTGCGTATATTCAGGGCACTAATGTTATGTTAGCCAAATTAGATAAGACAGCTAACTGTACTTAGCTATCTTCATCATGTCTTTCCTGGTCACTATTTCATGATGTCTTTAATAAAAATAATTCTAAATTTTTTCTTTCTTTTTTCTTTTTTCTTTTTTTTTTTTTTTTTTTTTTGTTTCAGTTTAACTCTGTTTCACGGGAGTTTGTTTCCATTGTGTCATAATATTTCATAGCAACCTCAAAATCATTGGCCCCACTAATGAATATGCATAAGCTTCCCAAGTAGCCGAGACTAAAGACACCCACCACCACCCCCAGCTAAATTTTTATATTTTT
>CAUYPK010108912.1:0-12929 GCA_963574355.1 Loris lydekkerianus
CAGAAGCTTTTTAGTTTGATCAGGTCCCAATAGTGTATTTTTGATACTGCTTCAATTGCCTGGGGAGTCCTCCTCATAAAATACTCACCCAGGCCGATTCCTTCAAGAGTTTTCCCTGCACTTTCTTCAAGTATTTTTACAGTTTCATTTCTTAGGTTTAAATCTTTTATCCAATGAGAGTCTATCTTAGTTAATGGTGAAAGGTGTGGGTCTAGTTTCAATCTTCTACAGGTTGCCAACCAGTTCACCCAGCACCATTTGTTGAATAGGGAATCTTTTTCCCACTGAGTGTTTTTAATTGGCTTGTCAAAGATCAAATAACGATAAGTAGCTGGATCCATCTCTTGGTTCTCTATTCTGTTCCAGACATCTATTTCTCTGCTGTTGTGCCAGTACCATGCTGTTTTGATCACTATTGATTTATAGTACAGTCTGAGGTCTGGTAGCGTGATTCCTTCTTATTTTCTGTGGCTTATAACAGAATACCTGAAACTAAGTAATTTATAAAATTGGAGCTTATTTCTTATAGTTATGAAGGCTGTGAAGTCCAAGGCTGAGCATCTGCACCTGGTGAAGGTTTTCTTAAAGTTATAGAGGCTGGGAAGTCCAAGGCTGAGCATCTGCACCTGATGAATGTTTTCATACAGTTATAGAGGCTGAGAAGTCCAAGGCTGAGCATCTTCATCTGGGGAGGATTTTCTTATCATAGAGGCTGGGAATTCCAAGACTGAGTGTCTGCATCTGCTGAAGGTTTTCTTTCATGTGGGGACTTTGCAGAGTCCCAAGGCAGGGCAGTATCACAAGGTGAGGAGGGTGAGTATTCTAGTTCATACCTCCCTCCCTCCCACTCCCATGGCAATGGATTAACTATTTAATAAGAGAAGAGCTCTCATGACCTAATCACCTCTTTAATGCCCTACTTCTCAATACCTCCATGTTGGGGATTGAGTTTCAACATGAGTTTTGGAGAAGACAGACATTTAAACCACAGCACACAGTCCCTTCTTTTTCAGAGCTCAGCTTTTCAATTTCTACCCACTGTGGAAGTCCCAAAGTGTGATATTTGCTATTTAACCCAGTAAGATGGCATTTTCTGTATGCATGCACCCTCTCCCACAATGCAGTGTGGACCAGCATTCCAACTGCCCTCAGAAAACTAGCTTGATCCACATAAACTTCACCTGTGGGATTCCTTTTTTATGGTGAGTCCTACCTCCTCTGGCTTCTGCCTGTGTGTTTCCTCTTGTAACTTTGACAAGTGATTCTTTATTTCATACAAAGTTTGTCCTGTGATTGGCAGGATTGAATTTTACACAAGCAAATATGACTTTGTGGGAGTCTGGTACTTGCTATCCCCAAGTCATGCCACTTGGAGCTGAAGACACTTGAAAAAAAGCAAATTTGGTGAGAGGCTTTCTCTGAAGATGCCCCTTACCTGCCTTGAGATAGATTCTCCAACAGGAACTCAATTGTCACTAATCCATTCCCTGGGAGTTTCATCCACCTGTGAAGATTAACACTTATCACAGGAGAAGAATCTAAAAGTGGATTAGCCTTTCTTCTTTAAATCCACTCATCTTTCCTAAAAATTATTTACTATCTTTTAAATTGTCTACACTCTCCTTTCTCCTTCCCTTTTAAGATTCTATCTAAGCTTTCAAATCTCACTACTATATGGGGGCAGGCACATTTTCCCATGTGACGTCTTTGTGCCTGTGATCTTAAACATTAATAAATTTGTAAAAAAAACTTTTCCCCTATTAATTTGCCTATTTCATAGACACAGCTGTTGAACCAAAGAGGGTGGAGGAGACTCCTTTTTGCATGTCACTGGTACCCCAATGTCTCACTTTCACTTGGATTTTTCTGGTTTTTATGGAGGGAGATTTTTCTTGGATTTCTTCCTGAGTGTTAGGATTTGGGTTGGAGGCTCTAGTAGAGGCCGTCATTGTCCTGTCCATACCCCTAAGCCTTTCTGAGACACCACCTGAAGACAGTTTCCATGCACTTTGTTGTGGGTCTCCCATGTCCCTCTGGCTGAGGGATGTGCCCAGTAACCTGGAGTCCTTGGCAGTTCATATCATCAGGGTTAGAGTTAGGGTTAGGACTGGGACTTATTATCCACAAGAGGTGGGAGTTTGAGAAGGAAGAAGCCATCTTCTTCATCTTGCATTGGCACAACTCAGAGCGTGTTTCACCATCTCAGAAAGCCCCCAGAGGGACTGGGCCCTAACTTTCCCCCAGGACATCCTCTTCATTAAAATGCTCTATTGTTTTCTCTCTGTTCCCTGCCTACCCCCAGCCATGTATCCTGGAACTGCCTCAGAAAATATTGACATATACACAACTCTTTTCTCAGGCTGTTCTTTGGAGAGGGAAGGGAAAGACCTGCACTAAGACAGTGGCTCATTTTGGGGTGGACGAGTCCTACCCCTGTGTTTGTTCTTGACCTCTCTGTGGGGGCCCACAGTTGAGTCGGGTCAATGAGGAAGGATCCAAGCTTCTGCTCTGGGGAAACTGCAAACTCAGATGCTGTTGCCAGTGGCTCAGGTCATGTCCTTGTCACCAAGAGTAGGCTCTCACATCTTCCATAAACTGTGGCTGCCAGCTTGGTTGGGAACCTGTGGCCTTCTGATTTTGAGAGTGTTCTTTTCTAAGCATCAAAGGAGGCAAAATAAGCTTCGTCTTTCTTAAGCTTTTTGCACCCCTTTCATTACAAAAAAAGTGTTCTACAACATTTAGATTCAGTCATAGGGCCACACTTAAAAACCCAGAAGGCCACATGTGGGTTTAAGGATGCAGGTTCCCCAACCCCTTGAAGGAGATATTTATCTCACAATTGGTTACAAAGGTGCACATAATATATTTAACTCTAAAAAGTAATGGTCCTCAAATAAGCTCTTTCCATGTACTTTTCCTGCTGTTTTTTGCATCTGAGCAGAATGGATCCCTCCACGCATGAACTCATGGCATGGTCCCAATTATGAGCTGATTGTGGTTTATGTAACATTTAACTCTGTCATCACAGCCCATAAAGTCTTGAGGAGTTTTCTGTCTGTTGTGGGGAGAATGTGTATAATACTTTTTGTTAAAGGATAAAGTTAAAAAAGCTACAGTGAAGGCCTCAACTATGTCCCTGAGAGTTGGTTATAATTATTTTATACCCAATGATCCATGCATTTTTCTTCTCTGATCACAGGTCCTTGGCCCCCTATGGGTAATAATCATGCAGTGCAATTGACTTTCCTTCTCCCTATGCTCTTGGTAAAATTCTAGGTAGACTTTTTCATTCTAATGGAATGGATTTCAAAGGTCCCTTTGATGTTTGTATTTACTTTACCTTTCCAGGGGAGAAAATTCACAGTACAATGAAACAAAAAGGCAAAAATATTTTTCCCCTTCAGGGTTCCTCCCACCTATCACAAAAACTTACCTGCAGGGAGACTAAAGTGGATGCAATTTAAAGAGCTTTTAGTTATCACTCAAATGTTCCTGTGGTAAAAATAAATAAATAAATTGCTTATATTGTGCTCATTTATCAGCTCATTCAGCCCCAAACAGCTTTGTTACTCAGAGCATGCTTTTCCCGTAATTTTTCAAGTGATTGTTGATTTGAGCTGGCACATGGTTTGCCCTTGAAGACAGGCAGTGGTCCGAAGCTGGGCTGCTCCATCACCCTGGGTCCCGATTGTGGTACGATTAATGTGATCTGTTATGCAAATTGATGGCCCAAAGATGCGACTTAACTTTTGTCTTCCTTGAGTGGCGGTAGGTCCTGTTAATAATTTAGTGTTTTATTGTCACAAAGAGTCTGTTATGTCAGTCTTGTGACCTCTGTTTTAACACAAATGCCATTCAGTTTTTGTGTGTCAGTTCCAAATTGGAGGGGGCATAAGGAGGCGTGTCCAACCTCTGGTCCCTTATGGCAGAAACTCAATTTTAGGGTTTTATCTGAGGTCCCTTTCACCTAAAGTGGGTCTGTTGGGTCAGCCAGGATCTTAGGATTTTATTTTTAGTTTATAATAGGATGAAAGTGCCCCTCTTGTGCAAAAATAGTCGTCATGCACATGGACCCTTTGTTCCACCGCTTTTTCTAACTCGCCTTTCTTGATGCAATGATTTGCCTAATGATTCACCACCTGGACCAAGGACCTGGGTATAAAGAAGCAGCAGCCCCATTGTTCTTGCATTTCCAAAGCAATCTGTACAGAGTGGTGTGGAAGGAGAATGGACAGAATGAGACAAATGACCCAGAAACGTATTTCCCAGGTTGTGTTCCCTGATTGCACTGCAAGGATCACCACATTCAAGTCTAGTCAGAAAAGATACAGACCATAGCTGAATGATGCTGGAACTTGAGCTGAATGACGCTGGAATTCGAAGCTGCTTCAAGGGGTTTGATGTTAAAAATATTCCACTGACAGATCTAGGGTCTAGCCAATGAGCTGAAAATGGTCTGATTTGAAGGGATCGGATTAATTTGCTTGTAACAAGATGCTTTGATACATCCATCTCAGCGGTAGATGCTTCCTTTTTGCAGGTTGAGAGGACATGGTGGGTAAAGGGAAGAAGTTTTTAGGGACCGCTACCAAGGACGCCATGGCGATAACTCCTGGTGGTAGGGCCCGACGTTGTGAGATCTGTGGATAAGGGAGAGGGGCAGAAGACAGATTGGAAGGAGACGAGGACAGTCCAAAACATTGCTACCATGCAGTTTTGTCTAGCATCAGTCTCAGTTGCTGAATCCTTTTGTGGTTAGAACAACCCAGATGTAGGGGGCTCCTGGATTTGGCCGTTCAGAGTGCTTTGGGGAACTGGATGGAGGCAGAACTTATTCTTGTTGATAATTAAAATAATAACAGCAGTGGTTGACATTTACCCAGCTTTTGAAGTGTCTAAGGGGCTATCCCAAGAGCTTCCCTAATGTGCATTGCTTCATTTAATTTGACAGCCTCTTCATCATGGGTATACTGTTATTATCCAAAGTCGCAACTGTGCAATCTGAGGCCTAGAGAGATTCATTACTAGCCATGCATCTGAAAAATTCACAGCAGAGCTGGGTTTCAGATTTGATGTGCTTGGCTGAGAGCTGGTAACCATTGGGCTTTTGCCTACCTACAGGAGGCATGGAACTTTCCCCTGGACTGCAGAGTGAGTTTAGATGGGGTTCCCAGGAATCTGGATCCTGATTTGTTGATGGCAATCAAACACATAACTAGCTGATGGTGTCATCAATACTGTTGTTTCTTGGTGTAGTTTTAATGCCAATTGTAAGGTCAGCTTTTCAACGGTGTCTTTGTGGCTCTTGGAATAAATTGCATTGTAGGAAACACTGAGTCACCGTTTCTCAGGCGGGCAGCAAAGACCTTCAGAGCTGCTCTGGGGAGCAGAGACAGCTCAGCTGAGTTTGTTTACCTTCTGGAAATGTCAGACTTGGAGGTTCATCACATTTGTCAGAGGGAGCTACGTGTCTCTTTTACACTTCACCTCTTCCAGGCATGTAGCTATGCCTCTCTGCCCCAAAGACCTCAGAAAGCCAGGCTTTGGTACAAACATCACCCCTCAATTTCAGCAGGCATGCTGCTATCCGTGTCAGGGAATAACCTGGGTTTCAGAAAAGTGTCAACTCTACACTGCCAAGGGAGAATTGGGGCTCAGCCAAATTTTAAGGTCAGAGCAGATGCAAGCCCCAAATTTAGTTCAAATCATATTTTAATTATGACTCCAGGCAAATGTAACACATTGAAATATGTGACAAGTATACGTTTAGTCACAACATCTACACTGGGAAGGGACTTTTCCTGTGACATTTTTCTACAGGGGAGGGGCAATTCTCAAAGTTGTGTCAAAATACCCTACCTAACAACATAGAATGAATGGATGTAAACGCTAGCTTTGTTTTGTTCTGTTTTTACTACAAAGAGTAGTAGACGCCCTCGTTTGACAATGAAAGGCAGGAATTATAAACTCAAAAAGCAGACCTTGATTGGCATGAGGCTCTGGGAGGGTGGAAGAGATTCTAACCTTCATCAGTCCTTACCCTGCCACCTGCAAGCCCAGCTCATTTTTTTCCCCCAAGTGGATTCAGGTACAGAATGCACAATTCCTCATCCACAGGTGCTGGATAGAACGCTGCTTCTTTGGGGTAATGTAAAGCCATCAAATGCATTCTTAGTGTATTGAGGTGTGAAAGACTGTTTTGAGAAGGATGTTGGAGACTTATTGTTATTGGGTAATTGGTTTAATTGCCCAATTAGGCTTATCTCATCCTTGCTCACAGTTGTTTATCATGCACACCAATTACAATCCATGGGTAGAGAATGAGTGGAAAGCTGTTTTATGCATGAGGCATACAGAAAGCATTCTTAGATTATAAGAGCAACCCTGCATTACTCTCACTCATGCAACCTACCCACAAAAAGACCAGCACACACATGGAGCCCAAACCATCAGAGCTTTCTGGAGAGTTTAAAACACATCAATCAACCATCACTCTCCCACACACCTAACACTACTCTGACTTCTAATGCTGCTAGTAATTTTGCCCATTTTTGTACTTTATATAAATAAATCAGGGAGCATGTGATATGGGGGGGTGGGAGGGAGCTCTGCTTTGATCTACTCAGCATCATATTTGTGAGATTCACCCATGTTAATTATGTGACATTTTTCTACAGAAGTGGGGCGATTCCTTGTTCTTCATCATTGATTAGCAGTCCCTTGTTTGGACACATCCCAAATTATTTATCTGCTCTACTGCTGATGGATACTTTGGGTGTTCCCCTGTTGGAGTAAACAGGGGAGCTGCTCTATGCTCTTTGTTACATATGTGTAGATGTTTCCATGGGGTCTCTCCTCAGGAGTAGAATTGTTGCATTGTGATGGGAAGGACTATTTTGAGAATCATGTTGTAGACTCAGTGGTAGAAGGGAATGACGGATCACAAATGCCCCTTGGACAAACAAAGGGGGAGTGGCCAGGACTTTCAACTGAGATAAACACATCTCCCCCAACCCTGAATCCCAACTCCAATAAACTTACAAGAGATTTGAAGAGGGGAGAAACATTTGCTCAAGGTCACCCTATGGGACCTCCATCCCCCTTCCTCCATCCCCACATGTCCTGTCTTCTTACAGAAGTTCAGATAAATTCTGAAGGAAAGGATTAGTATTTGATTGAAATGGATGTTGACATGATTTGTGAGTTTGTTTTTTTTTTTTAAACTCCCCAGGGGCATTCATTGTCACAAAATTCTATCAGGGCCATCTTAAAGGAACTACTGGCTATACATGTGGATGTAAAATGTTATACGGCCATCCCACAGGAGCTTAGGAAGGATAGAACCACGGTGAAAACCAGTGTGGCACATTGGAACATTTGCTACTTCAGTCTATTTTCTGTTGCTATAACTGAGTACTTGAGATCAGGTAATTTATAAAGGGGAAAAAATGTATTTCTTATGGTTCTAGAGGCTGGGAAGTCAAAGGTCAAGGGGCTGCATCTGGTGAGGACCTTCTTGCTGGGGCAGGACGGGGGACTCTCTGCAGAGTCCTTCGGTGGTACATGGCGTCACTTGGTGACGGGCCTTAGGAAAGAACACCCACCTGTATTTTTATAATACAAGGTGTCCCAAAGGTCACTCGTAAAATTGCCATATAGAGTGAAAATGGAAAAGTGTAGTTACATGTTACTTTACAGTGGAACTTCCATAGTTGACCACCTAACCACACTGACCACTTTCTTAAGTTGACCCAATTTTCATAGACCGGGCATGTACCATGTGTACATATCAGTATAGTAAACCTAATTCCTTATGTTGACCACCTCTGTACATTGACCAGTTTGTTACAGTTCCTTGTGGAGGAGGTCAACTTACAAAATATTCATTATAAAATTTTACAAAATATTTACAGAATGTTCTTTACCTGTTGGTCACCTCTTTGTAAAATTTTGTAATGAATATTTTGTAAATAAAGGTACATTTTACCTATCTTTTCCCTATGTATGGGAACACCTTGTAGGCCCAGTCTCATAATAACTGACCCAGTCCCCTGATAACCTGTTAATCTATTAATCCATGAGTGGACTGATCCATTAATAAAGGCAGAGCCCAATCACCACCCCAATGTCCCACCTCCTTCTGACCTTGGGAACCAAGCCTCAAAATAAGTTTTGGTGGGTACAAGCCGTCTTCAAACTATACCACTTATAAGAGGCTGCTGATGCTGAATTGAATTTAGGTGGTTTAAACACACTCAAGGCTATAAGTACCCGGTTTGACTCATCCCAACAAAGCTCTCAAAGTCCTCATGTTCTGCCGAGTCCTGTCTCCCAGGGTGGGCAGCATTTGCCGCATGGCTGAACGCTGAAGTTGACAGCTGAACTTGGCTGGCAGAAGGACAGGGGGGGATGGTTTAGAGCCATATTGAAGTAGAAAAATGTGCACAACTGAATTTTTTTTTTTTTTTTTTTAAAGGCGGTATGTTAGTCTGAGTTCTGCAAAAGGCTTTACCAACATGGGAATGATTATGTGAGAGTTATAGGAGACTTACAGAAGAAGGCTAGGGGAATGCATTCCAGGAAGGGGAGTGGGAAGCACAGCTGCCTGGTCATACAGTGCATCTGACTACGTGGTAAATCTGACCATTTTAGAGATACAACCACACTATAGATCTCACCAAACTGCTGATGTGACCCGATCACCTCTCAAATGTCCCACCTCCTCTCAGTCTCGGGGCACAAAGCCTCAACATGAGTTTTTGTGGGGACAAGCCATATTCTGACCTTGACCCAGATTCTGAGCTTGTCTCCTCGTTCTCCAGATCTGAGCATAGCGGAAGGTATAGCCACGTGACAGATCTGATCACAGGGCAGATGGGACCATACCACAGATGAGACCATGGCAGAGGTGTGACCATACTGTTGATCTGATCACACGGAAGATCTCACCATACCCCACATTGGGCTGTGGCCGGCAGGGCCCCCACAGCCTGGGTAATGCTCAGGGAGTGGCCCCCAACCACTTCTCTTCCCTTAACAACTTTATTTTCACTTGCCAAAAGTGACACAGCCCATGCAACCTTTGTTATTGACAAGCACAGTTTTTTACCCCATGTGTTAAGATTTATGCAACCTTGTTAAGATACCGTATAAACAAAGCTGTTTCCATGGTTCAGGGGCTGGCTGCAGTCATCAGCTGCGTCAGCCTTCCTGACACCATCTCTGCTCTTGTCTTTCTTTGACTCTCACTGTCTTTCATTGCTTTGTATTTCTTCATTTCCTGCCTTTCCACTCAGCTCAACTCTCCCTCCTCGCACTGGGTCGCGAGAGTTCACTCTCTCATGCCAGTATGAAGATGTGACCACACTGCAGATATGACCATACTAGAGACACAACCATGCCCCAGATGTGACCACAACCCAGATGTGACATACTGGAAATCTGACCATACTAGAGGTACAACCAGGCTGTAATACACATTTCACCAGACCACAGATCTGACCATACCAGAGATACAACCGCACTGGAGGTGTGACCACATGGCAGATCTGATCATTCCAGAAGTAAAACTACCTGGCAGATCGGATTACACTGCAGAGAGTGAGGGACATGGGGAAAGAAAAAAGTGCTCTTTAGGCTTGTTGCCTGTAGCTCAAGAGCTAGGGCACTGGCCACATACAGTGGGGATGGCAGGTTTTAATCCAGCCATGGCCTGCCAAACAACAATGACAACTACAACCAAAAAATAGCCAGGCATTGTGGCAGGCACCTGTGGTCCCAGGTACTTGGGAGGCTGAGGCAAGAGAATTGCTTAAGCCCAAGAGTTGGAGTTGCTATGAGCTGTGACGCCATGGTACTTTATCCCAGAGTGACATAGTGAGACTCTGTCAAAAAAAAAAAAAAAAAAAAAAAAAAAAAAGGAGGGGGAGCAAGATGGTGGCCGAGTAACAGCTTCCCTGCAACTGGGCATGGTGAGTCTGGGGAGATAAGACTCCAGGCATGTCTGGCTGGTGGGATCTGCCTATAATCATTACTTTGAGGATACAGGGAGTCAGCAAGGGACTTCTGGACCCCAAGAGGGGACAAAAACAGTGGAAAACTGGCAAGTGGTTACGTGTGTTTGAGCGACCTAATCCCGCTGGCAGCTGTAAGTACAAGCAGCAGTGACACTGCAAACCTGAAAGGCCTTACCTGTGAACTGTTTGGGTGTTTTTGGACTTGGCACTCAGTTGAACTGCCTTGGGGAGAGCTTGAGCAGGAGTGTGGAGGACTTTGGGCATTGTCTAGGGCCCCAGACTGAGCCACTGAGCCAGATGGAGCTAATAGTGTTCGGCTATGGGCCACAGGGAGCCATTGTGAAAGAACTGCCCCAGCAATCTCCAACCTCAGGGTCACAGAGCAAGGATCAGGTGGGAGCTAGTAACCTAGTGACTGAGCAGCCTAAAGGCGGGGACTGAGCTGCCTTACAGCCTTTAACCCTTAGGGGCAGAGTGAGACCAGTTTTGGCACACTGGAGCCTTGGGCTGCTGCCCTGGGTAGAGTGCTGTGGTGTCACAGCTCATAGCAACCTCAAACTCCTGGGCTTGGCACTGCCCGGACCTCCATAAGAGCTGCGCCATGACCCCTGATCTGCGACCTGCGTCCACCGGGCCTCTACATGCCCTGACCAGAAACTGCGGGAGCCATGCAACCCTGCGTCCTCCCTCCTGTGTCCTCCCTGCCTCCACACCAACCGCTTGTCTGGTCAGGGACTCTGGTAGCCACGTGCCCTCCAGAGCCCTCCCTGCCTCTGCACAGAGCCCTTCTCCTGGCCAGAGACTGCTGAAACCTTGGGGTCTCTCTGCTAATGTCACTGGGAGCCAGGCACTTCCAGAACCGTGCTCACCACCTACGGCCCTGTTGCTGGATCTGGGTGTGTCACACTCCGGAGCTGCTTCCACAACCAGAACTCCCTGGGTGGGGCAGCCCCAGAGGAACTACACAAGGTCACTCCCTACAAAGATCAAGCAACAATAGAGTGATCCCGCCGGGGTCTAATCTTGGAGAGACACCTCCCCAACTCTGAGGAGGGCCAGAGGCAATGTTGAAAAACAATCATGAGGCAAAATCAACAAAAAAACTCTGGCAATATGAATAATCAGAGTAGATCAACTCCCCCAAGGATCAGTGGGGCAGACACAGCATAAGATCCCATGCACAAACAAATAGCTGAGATGTCAGAAATCGAATTCAGAATCCGGATAGCAAACAAGATCGAATTAGAATTCCAAGCAGTAACCCAAAAGGTATCTCCAGAATTCAATGAATTCAAAGATCAAATTACCAAAGATTTTGACACATTGAGACAAGAAGTCGCAGCCCTCAAAGATCTGAGAAACACAGTAGAATCCCTGAGTAACAGAATGGAGCAAGCAGAAGAATGGATTTCTGACATTGAAGACAAAGTTTTTGAATGCGTCCAGACTCTCAAAGAGGAAGAGAAATGGAGAGCAAAAGCAGATCACTCTCTCAGAGAGCTCTGGGATAATTCAAAGAAAACCAATATTTGCCTTATAGGGATCCCCGAAAGCAACAAAGTGGCTTCACAAGGCACAGGGTTTCTTCTTCATGAGATCATGAAGGAGAACTTTCCAGACATGCCAAGAGTTTCTGAAATTCAGATAGAAGATAGTTTCAGAATTCCAGCATGACTCAACCCAAATAAGACATCCCCCAGACACATCATAATCAATTTCACTAAAGTTAATATGAAAGAGAAAATTCCGAAAGCAACCAGACAAAAGAAAACCATCACCTACAAGGGCAAGAATATTACAATAACTGCAGATGTCTCTGCTGAAACCTTTCAAGCTAGAAGAGGATGGTCATTGACGTTTAATCTCCTAAAACAAAATAACTTTCAACCCAAAATAACTTTCCTGTACCCAGCTAAACTGAGTTTCATTTATGACGAAGAAATTAAATACTTCAGTGACATTCACATGTTGAAGAAATTTGCCACAACTAAACTAGATCTCCAGGATATTCTCAGACCTATCCTCCATAAAGACCAGTGTAATTCTCTACCACAAAAGTAAACCCACCCAGAAAATTTTGATCAAATTCCAACTTCCACAGTCGCAAAAGGATTAAAAATGTCCACCGGACTCTTGAAAGGCTTATCAATAGTCTCAATTAATGTGAATGGTTTAAATTGTCCTCTAAAGAGGCACAGGTTGGTTGACTGGTTACAAAAACTCAAGCCAGATATCTGCTGCATACAAGAATTGCATCTTACATTAAAAGACAAATATAGACTCAAGGTGAAGGGATGGTGATCTATACTCCAGGCAAATGGAAAGCAGAAAAAAGCAGGCATTGCAATGCTATTCGCAGACACAATAGGCTTTAAACCAACCAAAATAATTAAGGATAAGGATGGACACTTCATATTTCTTAAAGGTAATACTCCATATGATGAGATTTCAATTATTAATATTTATGCACCCAACCAGAGCACACCTCAGTTTATAAGAGAAACTCTAACAGACATGAGCAACTTGATTTCCTGCAGTTCCATAGTAGTTGGAGATTTTAACACCTCTTTAGCAGTGCTAGATAGATCCTCCAAAAAGAAGCTAAGCAAAGAAATTTTAGTTTTAAATGTAATCATTCAACATCTGGACATAACAGATATCTACAGAACATTTCATCCCAACAACACTGAATACACATTCTTCTCATCAGCCCACAGAACATACTCCAAAATCGACCACATCCTAGGCCACAAAACTAACCTTAGCAAATTTAAAAAAAATAGAAATTATTTCTTGCATCTTCTCAGACCATCATGGAATAAAAGTTGAACTCAATAACAACAGGAACCTGCATACCCATACAAAAACATGGAAGCTAAACAACCTTATGCTGAAGGATACATGGGTTATAGA
>CAUYPK010108915.1:0-30563 GCA_963574355.1 Loris lydekkerianus
AGAGATCTCTCCTCAGAGGTCCCTCCTCAGAAGCAGCATAACAAAATCCAAACTTGGCAAAGAGCCACAGTATACAAAATAATGATAAGAGGCAAAGAGCCACATTCATTTTGGCTGGGAGCCGCATGCGGCTCGAGAGCTTCGTGTTCGCCACCCCTGTTACATGAGATAGTGTTTGTTGCTCAATAGAACAAAGTGGTTTTGAGTAGATTCTGGAATAAAGGCCAGATCTTGAAACTGAAATTGAAGACTGATCTATCAGTGCAACAGGAATGTTCATTATAGGAACTAAATGGTTATTTTCTTTGCAAAAAACTAGGTTTGAAAGTTGAGGAGGATTACCCAGCAGGATGTCATTAATTTTCACCAGACATTAGTGGAAGTTGCAAAGTGTATAGAAACATCAAAATGTTTCATGAACATACCCCCCCAACACTATTTTGTTGAAGTGCATGATTACCAATTTAAGAATTAAGAATTAGAAATGTTTTAAGTAGATAATTATAAAACATTGTAGCAGCAGCACTACCTATATTTTAAAAAGTCATTCTCTAATTTGGCCACTGTGTTACAATTGATTGCCTTTTGGCATAGTCTTTCATTTCTTTCTGTGGTGATACACGTTTTTCACATTAAAAAAGTACAAAATAAAAATCACTACTGTGACTGATTTTACAAACCTAGCAGACTTAGACATTCGAATGAATGTTATTGTCAGAACATTCACTGTAGAAAGATACATACTTTTGGAATTATCTTCAAAGCTTTTCAGTTATATTATTTTGAAGATACTCTGTGGTAGCACATATTTACTCTGCATTAAATTTGATATTTGGAAGAAGTCTGGAATCATTTGGAACCAGTTATTGTGAACCAGTTTTACCAGGGCAAGAATTATGGTTCTGATCCTGTTACTCTCCTTAAAATCCTTCTGCGGCTTCCCATTGCTCTTTGGCTAGAGTACAAACTGTCCTAAGACCTTTTCTGCCAGCTCCTCTTCACCTTCCTCATACCTCTTTCTAATGAACTTTCCACAGTTCTTCAAAAGTTTCCTGCTTTCATACCTCCGTACTTGTTTTCTTACCTCCATACTTACTTGTTTTATTCTTTATATATCTTACATCAAATACATACCGCCATGCCATCCTATCCGCTCTCGCCATTAAACCTTACTCATCCCTCAGGTCTTAGGAAGCCTTTCCTAAATCACGTAAGAGGTTGGTCTATGCTGTGTATTGTGTATTTCCATGATATTATAAAGCACTACACTTAATTGTAAATGAAAGTTTGTCTATGTATGAAAGGTTGTCTGTATCCGTGACTTTTACCCACTGCTATTCCTCAGTGCTGAGCATAATACCTAGTCATAGCTAACTCTTAGTTGATTGTTGAATTAATAATAATGAAACATGATTTTACTGTTGAGTTTATCTCATTTCATGTATTGTAGCTTTTAAGGTAACAGATATAGGGAGTTCAGGTGTTCTTCTACTTTACTTGCTATAGGAATACTTAATCTTGTAAAGCCATTTTCCACATCCATAAAATGAGGATTCAAAACACCACCTCCCAAGATAAAGATTAAATGAAATATTATAAAGTGGGCTTGGCACCTATGGCTCAAGCGGCTAAGACGCCAGCCATATACACCTGAGATGGCGGGTTCAAATCCAGCCTGGTCCCACCAAACAACAATGATGGCTGCAACCAAAAAATAGCTAGGCGTTATGGCAGGCGCCTGTAGTCCCAGCTACTTGGGAGGCAGAGGCAGGAGAATTGCTTGAGCCGAGGAGTTAGAGATTGTTGCGAACTGTGATGCCACGGCACACTACCCAGCGCAACAGCTTGAGGCTCTGTCTCAAAGAAAAAAAAAAAAAGAAATATGATAAAGTGGTAGCTAAGTATTTAGAACTTTTAAAGTAAAAAATGGTAGCTTGGCTCGGTGCCTGTAGCTCAAACAGCTAACGCGCCAGCCACATATACCAGAGCTGGCTGGTTTGAATCCAGCCTAGGCCTGCCAAAC
This sequence comes from Loris lydekkerianus, assembly GCA_963574355.1. Classification (NCBI taxonomy): domain Eukaryota; kingdom Metazoa; phylum Chordata; class Mammalia; order Primates; family Lorisidae; genus Loris; species Loris lydekkerianus. Next base: position 2,024 of record CAUYPK010108915.1, read on the forward strand.
AACAATGACAGCTACAACCCAAAAAATGGCTGGGTATTGTGGTCCCAGCTACTTGGGAGGCTGGGGCAAGAGAATCACTTGAGCCCAGGAGTTTGAGGTTGCTGTGAGCTGTGATGCCACGTATTCTGTGCAGGGCGACAGCTTGAGGCTCTGTCTCAAAAAAATTAAAAAAATATACTTAAAAAAAAATGGTATCTTATGTTAGTTGTAGTACACTGGATGTAACACAATTATAAGAAAAGTAAAAATTGAGTAATGGCAGCATCTTTAAGTAATTTTGTAGTGTTGTTTCTCAAGGTGATTGTTTTGAAAGTTTCTTTGGATCTGCATTTTTGTGCTTGTTTAATGTCAGTCTTTTTACCTTACAAATACAAATGGATATGTTCTTTCTTACCTCATCCATAAAGTATGTGCTAAGATCACATATCTATATCTTTTAAACATCAATAACCATTAGGCTAAAGAATTTTTATTTATTGAGTGAAGTTTATAGAGTGGCATAGCAGATGGGAAGAATACTGAAGTAGGACAGTGGACGGTGTTGATGTGACTGCTCCTCTCCAGGCGTCAGCAGTCTTCTAACATCCATTTGATTCAATCAGCAGTTTTGGTAAAAAATTAGAATATAAACAAGATTGCTCAGAGAATTTTACAGAAACAATACTGATATCTCATAAATAAGAATTAGTGCTGTTTGTTGAAACTGGAGAGCTGATGGATGCAGGCTTATTAATTTTATTCTGTTGAGTTGTGCTCCAGTATATACCAAGCATTTTGAAAGCTTTGACTTCTGAAGATAGTTGTTCAGATGTTACTGTATGCTGGTACCTATGGAAGCAGATCTCCATAAGAGATACTTTAAAATGTTTTAGATCACTCTGCTGGTATACTTGGATATTTAGCCTGAAGAAATTCGGAATCATTCTGTAAACAAACAAAACATCTTCATGGATGAAATTACCTAAGTTTACCCAATTTGATAAAATGTTAAAAAAATTTATTGGGAGGAAAGTAGCAGATTATTAAAATTTGGCTATTCCTTGGACTCATTCTAATTTGTTATAAGTGAAATATAGTTATAAACATCCAAATTATTAATATTTCTGATAACTCCTCTTTGGATATAGTGTAAAGCTAAACTATGTTGTATAGCTCTCTTTGAAAAGAGGATTCTATTTTGGCATAAACAAGTTTCTAAGGCCCGGTTAATTATTTTGGCTACTTTATTCAGCATCCATCAGCACTAACAGGAGGGGCAGGGAGGAAGTCATGCTTGGAGATTTAGAATGTTATAGTAGACAGGAAGACTTCGCTTACTCACTTATTTTTTGACATATTATTTTTAAGACTAGCTTTATATTCCATTAACGTAGAGGCTTGGAGGAGAAATACTGAACTTTGCATAGTAATATGTAGTTCTGTTTTCAGCTTGATACATTCTTAGTTTCAGATACACCACCTCCACCACCACCTGTGGAAGAACCAGTATTTGATGAATCCCCCCCTCCACCACCTCCCCCTGAAGATTATGAAGAGGAGGAAGCTGCTGTGGTTGAGTATAGTGATCCTTATGCTGAAGAGGATCCCCCCTGGGCTCCAAGGTCTTACCTGGAAAAGGGTAAGTTTCAGAAGGATAATCTGGTGTGGTGGGAAGAAACCTTTACATAGAAATGAAATTTGCTGGTGTGGAAGGAGATCTTGATTATTTTTTAATAAGTAAAGTCTTATTTATGTGTATTATCTGTACATATTTATTAATTTAGTCTGTAAGGTTCATGATTTTTGTAAGTCACACCTGTAAAATTCTTGAACATTTGATTAATTTTTTAATTGATGGTTAACTATTGCTCCTGTGAACATACTCTTTGTGTATGGTTTCTGTAAGAGAAAGATCACAAAAAGAGTGATTTTCTGTTTCCTTTGGTCTCAGGAAAAGGATTATTTCTCCAAATTATTACTTATTCCTACCCTCATGCTTTCGAACAATGTTTTGAGTCCTCTTAGGTAGTTCAGTTTAAGTGTTTCCATATGAAATTTTGTTCCAAAGAATACTTGTTTCTCAGTTTCTTTATTTTTTTTAGTGGAAACCTTCTCTGAATATACTTACTAACCATGACATAGCATGTTGGGACACAAGCTTCCAAAATCTCATCAGGACTAATCAGCTCATAAAAAATATGCTATCTAGAAGGAAATTTTCTGTTAAGGAAATTAAAGCTGCTAAACCACTGGGTCTCTCAAAACTGGCTATATATTAGAATCACCTGGGAAATAGTAGACTTCTACTTCTGGCCAAGATAGGCAACAGTAATCAGATTTATGCCTCTTCCTAAAGCAGGAATTTAAAAAAATACATGTAATAGTTTCTAGACATTGAACAACAGGCATTAGCAGACCATGACCCCAGAGAGGAGGAAATACAAAATATAGTTTTCTATTATATAGCTATTATAAATGCCACATATAATCAATAAAGGAAAACATGAACATCAGAGAGAAATGTAATATATTTTTTAAAAGAATGAAGAAGAGAAACCTATATAGAATTTCTGGAAACGAAAAATATAGTATCTGAAGTGATGGCCCAAAAGAAGCATCACTGATGCCATGGCCATAGGAACTGTCCAAAGTGAGGCACAAAGAAAAGAGAAGAAAAAGCAAACAAAACAAAACAGAGCAACAGATACATGGGACTAGATCAGGTAGTCTTTTTTTTTTTTTTTTTGAGACAGAATCTCACTTTATCGCTCACAGTAGAATGTCGTGGAGTCATAGCTCACAGCAGCCTCAAACTCTTGGGCTCAAGTGACTCTCTTGCCTCAGCCTCCCAAGTAGCTGGGACTATAGGCGCCCACACAACAGGCAGCTACTTTTAGAGAGACAGGGTCTCCCTCTGGCTCAGGCTGGTCTGGAATTCCTGAGCTCAGGCAGTCCACTTTGCCTCAGCCTCCCAGAGTGCTGAGATTACAGGTGTGAGCCACTGCTCCTGGCCTAGATCAAATAGTGTTAACTTTGATGAAAACTATTAGTTGTCTTTTGCTGCCTAACAAATTATTCCAAAATTTAGTGGCTTAAAAAAAACACGTTATCTCCCAGATTCTCTGCGTAACTTAGCTGGGCCTTCTGATGTAGGGACTCTTAACATGGCTGCAGTCAAGGTGTCAGTCCAGGCTGTAGTTATTTCAAGGCTTGATTGAGGGAGAATTTACTTGCAGGCTCACTTTTGTGGTCATTGGCAAGATTTAGTTCCTTATGGATTGCTGTCTCGAGGGCCTCAGTTTTCTCATTGGCTGTTGGCTGGAGGCTGCCCACAGTTTTGGGCCACATAGACCTGTCCTTAGGGCAGCTCACTTCATGGCAGCTTGCTTCATTAGAATGAATAAGAACAACCAAAAAGAGAATATAAGCAAGACAGAAGTTAAGAGTCTGGCCTTTAGAGTTATACCAATTGGTTCACCTTCCAATTCTATCATTTACTAGTTTGCAGAAGATACTTAACTTTGCAAAATGCTAGGCCCTGTGTTTGGTGCTAGGGATATATAGCAGAAACATTGAGAAAAACAATGTAGTCACCATTAGTCTTTCTCTGTTTCACTCATAATTACATAGAAACCAAATCTTTAACATTTTCTGTAAAAGTTTTTTCTTATATGTGGTTTTTAAATTCTTCATGTGATTTTGATACTGTGTGATATACATAAATTGGAAAACATTATTACACTTCCCTCACTATTGCCAAAACCATTTTTTCAAACTAAATAAAATCTAGACAGAGTTTGCATTTCTCAACATCAGTATTTTGAATATTAGTGGAAACAGAGTAAGATTCTTATTTAACATATACCTCTTTAGAGTTATCTTGATAAAAGTCTCTTGCACTAAATCACGTCTGTTTTCCTTTTGATGAATAGCTTCATGGTGAAGAATTAAATGAAATAAACTACTAGTTTCTGTCTTCTCTGGAATGAAAATGAATCTTCTTAATAGTGGATTTTTTACATTAAAGTGGTTAATATAATAATGGTCACTAATTTTAACAAAACATGTTTAGCAATTGTTAAAGCTCTTAGCTCTGCACACTATAAACAGTTTCTGGAATATTTAATGTAAATTCTATTTAACCCAGTTTCTACATTTTAAAGAAGAAAATGAGTACACACAGAGCTTAGTAACTTTACACTTCTGCTAAACTGTTACACTGCAACAGCCTTTATAGTCTCTTCTGAGTTTTCTTTCAGTAAGTTTGTGTTTCTGTAAGCATTGAGAAATGTTGCCTTTCCTTTAAAAGACAAATGCTAGAAAGTATTAGGTTGGCTAGAAATACTAAACACTTTAACTTGTATTCTCTTATATTTAGAGTTAAACTTGTATATCATTTAATTACATTTGTGTTTAGGCATTTGGTTATCTTTTGAGAAATATACACTGACTTCTTCCTAGCTAGGACCCATTCTTAATATAGCACTATAGTAGAAAATAGTCACAGTTTAAGAAAACTGTTTAGTTTTTATTAAAGTAGGCCAGAAACACAGATTTTCTTTAACTGGGCATATTGCAATATTAAAAGTCCTTATTGTTTTTTCTGTTTCTCATTTACTTATGTAAGGCATAAGGTTGCATGAGAAACTAAAAAAGACAGTATATACTTCTCAGGACAGTGGATAGATGGAAATTCTATTGAGTGAAATTCTAAGCGGCATAAAAAAGATAGAGGAGTGGATGAAGAGATTGGGACAAAAGATAATTCTTGAAGTGGATCTGAGCAAGTCGTATCCCAGTATAATTAAACTATTGAGATAGATGTAATACTTAGGAAGCATAGATTATTTGCGATAGTGGTTGAAAGGGCCCAGTTGTTACCAAGTGATTTAAGCAATAAAAATCAAGGAGAGCTTATAAGTATCTTGGTTTTCTTGGCACTTTTAGTCTGTTATTGTTATATTAAATTGGTGACTTGATGCAGCATGTTTTGGAAGAATATATATAGTGACTTCTATCATTTATGCATTTAACTTGTGATGATTCAGCCACCTTTCTGCTAAGTGTATAGGCACGGGCTCCAGAAAGTGAGGAAGGAGACATAAAACTGCTGTTCCCTTTGTCCTGTTTCTTACTTGTCTCTCTCAGTGTATCTTACTTTTAACATGTAGTTCTAAGGTTTATTTATTTTTAATTAAAAAAAAAATTTTTTTTTATTAAATCGTAACTTTGAACATTGATGCATTTATGGGATTCAGTGTACTGCTTTGATATATTAAGTGAAATGCTTACATTGAACTAAGAACACATTCATCACAATTATACTCGTTTCTTAATAGTTTTTAGTTCTAATGTTTAAAGAAAAGCTTTTAAAAAAATTTTTAAAATTTTTTACGTAACGTATCTCTACGCAAGCCTAAATGAAAAAATGGCCATCTTCTTGATCCTAGGATTGTGTATTTCTCTTTAGTAAGACACTTTCCCATACGCTTTTGAAGGGTAAGTTTGACTAAATGTGTTTTCTTACTGTTTATTCTCAATTTAGAACCTAACTGCCCTAGAAAATGAGATACCATTGTATAGGACTAGGTATTACAAGGAAGAAATATTTATAAATTTTGGTTATTGTTTAGAAAATCACCAGGTTTGGGTGAAGTTGAAAAGGATGGATATCCACTAATTTGGTTCTGTAATTGTAGGAATGTTATTCTTTTCACATCCTATTTTGTTTTTTTCCCCCTAGTTGTGGCAATTTATGACTATACAAAAGACAAGGAAGATGAGCTGTCCTTTCAGGAAGGAGCCATTATTTATGTCATCAAGAAGAATGACGATGGTTGGTATGAGGGAGTTATGAATGGAGTGACCGGGCTCTTTCCAGGGAATTATGTTGAATCTATCATGCATTATTCTGAATAGAGCTCAGAAGGGCTGTGCTTCCCTTATGGGAATAGTCAGGTCTTCCCAGATTATCTGAAGGCCCTGGAGATTCCACTCCAGTAAAATAAAATGAAGGATAAAAATGATATAAATTACTTACTTTTTTTGATTTATCCCCAGTTATTAAAACAAAAGCAAGCTGAGTCTGAACAAATGGATCTTTCTGCCATCATTTGTATTATGCTGAGCTGTCTGGATGGAAATAAAGTGACCATTTCTGAATATGTGAAAGGTATAACATAACGATGTAGCTAAAACAAATCAGATTAAGACTGATTCAGAAAAATCTAGGATCTTTCTCAGGAATACTGTGCACCCTTGGGATTTGTCCTCCTGAAGAATGTGTGGCAGTGGCTGTTCTTTACTGCCTGTGCTAAGGGGTTCACTTACAGCCCAGTGGGTACCATGGCCCCTCCCTTTCTTCTACTTGTATGAACAGGAGGGAACCAATATTTAAATACCATACGTAACCATTTTTACAATTGTTTCAGATGGCTTTTTCCCTCTTTAACACTGTAAATTCTGCATTCTTTGAGCACTTGAGTGCATCAAATGAGTTAGTGCTGAACTCTCACCCTTTCATGTTTCTGTTTGTAGATTATAAGAATGATGAAATGTGAAAGTCTCCCAACATTCCAAGGATAGTTAACAATTGCCACGGTTTGATTTAATGTGCTGCTGCATGAGACCGCATTGTCACTGATGGCCAGTATATCCATATGTAAAATGTGGTAGGCTGATTTATATGCTGAGGTAGGTGTGCAGAGCCAGATGTGAAGGTTCCTAAGGTTCTAAAGAGACTGAATGTAGAAATACTCTCCTTAGCAGGCATCCTGAACCCTTGCCTTGGGTGGTGTTTTCAGGAGTAGGATATTGGAGTCCAGACCAACTATTACTATCACTTCTTTCATTGTTTAGGAAAACACTATTCTTTTTTGGAAAAGAAGAGTGGTTATTTGCAAGTCTCTTGATAGTTCCTGGGGATAAAAGGCTTGCTACTGTGCTCTCTGAACGTTATTTATGGCCAGTGTTAGTTGCTGCTGTGTCATTTACTCAACTCTAGGAAAGGTAAATAGTCTCCCGATTTTTTGATTTAATTTTGAAATAGCTGCTTTTAGTAAGAACTTGAACCTTATATTTTACACTAAGAATTTAATCATGGGATAAGAGTAATAGACTAAAATATTTAATTATCCAACCACATTGGTAAAAGCTAATATAATTGAAAGAAACAATAACAAAAAATATTTCTCACATGTAGAATCATCATAGCTTCAAATTCATTGGAGTTTGTAGGGCAGATGGCTCTAATCATCACAACGGAAATGAGTTTAAGAAATAATCAAAATCCAGGACGGCTTATGTCTCAGTAGGTGCATGCTATGAGGATGGGCCAGCTCATTGTCTGTCACAGAGCTGCCAGTATGGGTTCTTCCTAATCCCAGTGACTCAGCAAGAATAGAACTCTGCCAGGTAATTTCCCTGTGCTAGGTTAAAGGGGAGAGGCAGTAGTCACATACATGATGGGGTGGTGAAGATAGAGGAATGTGAAAAAGGAACAAGTATAGTCGTATATGAGGAAATTCTGATAGGTATAGGTAGAAGTTAATATTCCACTTGCACATTTGCTATCTGGGCATAAAACGTTGTCCCTCTTTAACTGACACCCCGCTATAGTTTCCTTATCAAGACTTTTCTTGTCTTAAGTTGCAATTTTTTAAAAAAAATACATCACAAGTTAGATTTGCTATTTCACTTTGAGGTTTTCTCAGCACTTTCGATTTAGCTTTCAATAATTTGGCTTCATTACACATTCCATGTTGTGCTTTTATTAGGTCATCTCAACATCTCATATTCCTTCAAAGGCCCCTCGGTGTCCTCTCAGCTTTTAGTTATGGACCCAAACTAGACTATGTGCAGATAGGTGAAGCCTCATAGTACTGTTGTATGACTAGGGAAACTGATTTGAAAATTAAATGTTCCAATTATTATAGCTTTTTGCTGAGATAGCTTAGTGGATTAATAAAGCAGAGGGTGTTTTGGAACTGAACCAGTAGTTCCCACAGCTCACCACAACAGAAGCAGAGAAGACAACTGTACAGAAAGCAGAGTTGGTGGCAGTGAGCAGGAATGCAGCTTACCGGGTTGGACCCCCTGCTGGATTGGGGAGTGCAGAAGACAATGGTCAAGTCCTTAATACTGAAGACTTGCAGTGGGGGGAATCCATGGGTCAGCTGATCTTTTTCCTATGTTATTTAGTATGTGTGTGTATTTTGTTTTTACAAAGAATACCTGTTGGATTTTCTGCATATTTTAAATTTTTGTACAGCTTTGAATTCTATAGATTGTCTTGGAAGGACTATGTAATGATGATGGGCCAGGCCTATAGTATAATTGGAGACTTTTAATGTATGTGATATTTCATAGATTGCATGCTATTAATAATCTGTGAGGGTAGTATTTCCTATTTTATTGTGAGTTTCACCCATTTATCTTTTTATAAACTAAAAGTCAATTGGCATTAGGAATTCCAAATGAATGCAGAAAATCCTACATGCTACTTACTATTAATATTGTAGCAAAGATGAAATTCAAGTCTAAAATCTGTTGACCACTAAACAACCATTTTATCAGAATAGAGGAATCTAATGGGAAAGTGCATTCTTTCCTCCTCAAATGTTTCTTTCTGTCTTCACTCATATTAAAAAAAAAAAAAGAGTGACTAAGTAGTTGTCTTTTTTTTTTTTTTTTTTGGTATTAATATTTGGAAGATATAAATGAAAATATACTTTGTTGTCTTTGACCTTGTGGTCAAGGCAATAAATTGGAACCAGAAATAGTGCCATTTTAGACCTGAGAGATTCAGCCTGCTGTGTTTGGAATAATTATGAAGCTTTTAAGCTGTCTTGTTTAATATTCTCCATATTTTGGCTACTTCCTTTCTCTCTCAGAGTCACTTGCTGTTCCTTAGGGATGGTGAGGGCCTGCTAATTGTGCTATATGTTCCTAAAAGTCATTGGGTGTGAGACATTTTCAACCCCTCCTTTCCTCCTCCTGTTGCTGTTTATTACCCAGCAGAATTGTTTTATGCAACTTTGCAGTGATGAGTGTCACATAGCTGTGCTCCTTAGCACTAGATATTGATTACTTAAGATTTTTCTGTTAGGGAGTAGTTGGCTTTTATCTTGTGTTCTTTTTCTTCTAGAAAGTGACCTTTCTGCATTAAGCACTGTTCTTTTGTCTTTTATTATCTTTCCTCCTCTGTGGAAAGAGCATGGCATGTCCTGAAGGCCACCTTTACCTTTGAAAAGGGTTTGGTGGAGGAATTGGCAACAACTACCTAATCCTTCAAAAGAATAGGGATCTGTTCACTTCTGAACTTCTTGGCTAAGAACTCCTGATTGGTGTTAAGGTGATAATTTCTCCTAGGCAATTTACTTAAAAGTCATGGAATATTAGAGCTAGATGAGGTCTTAAAAATTTTTGTGGTTTTTGACTGATGTTTCAGTTTCAGATGAACAGCTATTTAATAACAGCAGAGTTCTTAACTCAGTGCCCGGTACTCTTTCCAGTACACCACAACTGTCTTAACTAAATGTGCTGTATTTTTCTTTAAAAATTAAAGAGTTCTACTTGATGTTTTTAGGAATATACTTGAAAAGATATGCCATGTTTTGATAAATGCCATAAGTTATTTAAAGGAGTATACTAGATACAGCTTCAATTAGTGAAAATAATCTTCATTTACCCCTTCTAAAACTATACTCACTATAAACACTTTTCCATAAGGTGTAGTAGAAGTACATTAATTCAACACTGGCAGGAGCACAGCACAGGAAACTGCCTTATTTGAGAGCGCCTTATAAAACAGTTACTAGATGGAGGCATTGAACTCATTACCTTTAAGTTTGCTTCATGCTGAGTTTTGTTCCTATTTTATTGAGAATCTCATAATTCTAAAAAAAAAAAAAAAAAAAATTACAGATGAAACAACAGGGCCTAGCTGTGTATAAAATGATCCTTGCTAAATACCTTAAGGTTTTTTGTAAAAAAAGAAAAAGAACAAAAAAGCTTATTTTCACATTAAAACGAAACCTCTTTTACAAGTTCAGAATTCTATGGAAAGCAGTTTTTATCATATTTTGTGTCCATGTACCATATTTCTTAAAATGGTTTACAAAAGAATGTAAATGATTTGCGATCTGGCTAGTTGTACTTTTTAGCTCCCACAGGGAGGGTTGGTGGCGTTGAGTAAAAACCATTCAGGAAAAGGAGGGAGCAGTTTTGTTGCCAGTAATGTTCCTTATGTGTGCCATTAAACCACCTCCAGATAAATGGGGGAACATTCACTTTTTAATTTTTTAAATGTATTTGGAATTGTTGCTGTGTACTAAGAACTTGATCTCAATAAAATCCCACAAAGTATATTAAAGTGTCTTGTGAAATATATAAGTAACCTTTTTTTCTAAGGTGTTGGGCATGATTCTTAACTTTGTAGCTGTTTGTAATACTGAAGTCTTTTTAGACTTAACATTTAAAAATGTTGAGACTTAGACCAGCTGTCTTTGAAAAGGTTCAGAGATCAAACCTGGTTAATTATGAAGTGTTTTCCATCCCTATTTTTGCTATAAGCCAACGTGGGATTTTATCACTTTCCTCCAAATATGTCTTAATTCTGTTAAATGTAAACCTTTTTCAAACACTGAGGATGGGTGTTGACCAAAAAAAAATCAGCCTGGTCAGAGGTGTGATTTGAAAGACCCCCAATCTCCGAAAGCACTAGTAAGCCTATCTGTGTGGCTGAGAACCCAGATTATAAACTGACAAAAAGAATTTTCTAATGATGTTTGAAAGTAACAATGGAGAATAATGCTTCATTTTTATTTCCTCTGTGCCTTTATCTTTTGGATAGCATTACATAATATAAATAATGTACAATACTCAGCTAATGCATTTACAAAGGCATGCTTTCAAGAAAAGGATTTCTTACTTATCAGTAGGGATTTTAGGCATGAGAGCAGTCTTATGTTTAGTATCCACTCAATTATTCTATTAAAGTGACTCCTTTTGAGATACTTTGGAATGACATTTGGTTGAAATTCTTAGTGGGTTTGTGGGTATATGCCATTTTTTCTGTGGTCTGTGTTTGTTGTACAATGTATAGCTGCTGTTTGCTTCTGAGGCCAAAGTACAGATGCATTTTCACAACCAGATATGAATGACAGATAGTGAATGAAGGGCAGGGCTAACATATTTTTGCCCTAGTAGGTAAATAATGATCTATAAACAGAGTATACATTTTGTACACACAATCACATGGTATTCAGACACATAATTGTGACTCTAATCTTTGAAACAAAAAGCATCCTTTTTGTGTACTAATTTGTACCTAGGTCTTTGTTTAAAGACAAATCCGTAAAAGCTATTATCATTATTAATTGCTAACATATTTAATGGCCAGTGCTCCCAGGTCTGTTGGTATAGACAAATTGAACACATCAAACGATTAGTTTATTCACCATGATAACTTAATTTGTTCTTACTGTATAGGGCCTATTTTTGGGTACCCCCAACATAAAAGACAAAACCAGGTTTTTAGTGGTGCCAATTCACAAACACTCAAGTGAAGTCCCCATGTTTAAATGAAATCTATGAATTTTTTTCTTTTTATTAAGGATTGGGTAAGCTGACAGTGAAAACATGTAACTGAAAAACAAATTTACACTGACTGTACGACTGCTGTCCTAAGCCATTACAATAGTTTACTGACAGTAACTGGCAAGAGTAATTTAGAAAATAACTTAATCCAGCAGAACAAAATCACCTCAGTAGTACTGAATACATCTCTCTCTCATATATCTCTCTCTATATATAGTTTTGCACAATCAGGGAGCAAGGCACATAATGAAATGAGAGCATACATTTATGCAGAAGAAAATGACAAACCTTAAAGAAAAATCATAACTTCATCTTTACTGAGCTGTGCATAATCCTTTGAGGTCCTCTGGCTGGTAATTTATAATGCAGTTCCTTATGTGGTCTTTTTTCATGCTTTAAAAAAGTATATTTCTACATTGTATCTATTTATGGCAAAGCTCCCACAGCCTAGAAGTTTGTGTGAGCCTTGACTCTTTTTTAAAGAAATGGGGCAGGAAGAGGGAACAATCCCAGTTACATATAATGTGCAATTTTCCTTTAAAACAGTAAACAATATTTTTACAACATTTAGCACAAACTAGTGATGTTTGATCTTAAATGTACATTCTGTAAGAAGAGTTCACAAGTGATAATTAAGCAAAATCATTTCAAACATTCCAGTTAATGCTTATTTTCTAGAAGGGATTATTTACAAGTAGAGAAAAAATATAAGAGGGGGGGGATCATGAAAATGGCAGTTTTTGGTATTAGGTTACAATGAATTTAACGAACAAATTAAGAGTTTCCAAAATGTAAGGTTCTTCCCCTCACCCCCCTGCCCTTAAGTGCTGTAGACATGTTTTACTGTTAAGAAGAGATTGAGGCTTTCACGGCCATGAGCTTGGTTTCATTAGCCATCCATGATTGACACAGTTCACATCTGGTGTAACCATCTTATAGAGTATGTAGTGGCTCACCATCACCCTGACTCAGTTTGCTTTTCTAAATTAGTCTTTGGTAAAAAGCAGCCAGACCCCGTTTTAGGTAGATGAAGACACAGCTCTTTTGAGATACTTTTTCCATTTCTGCCCTAAAACTAGAAATACCTTACTTTGCTTTCATTAGCACCTCAGTTAGCTTGGATTTTTTTTTTTTTAAATGCTGTTTTGCCAAAGGAGTTCAAGGCACTGGGTAATTGTTTTCTTTCCTAAATGGTTTGTTACTTCAAGTAAAAAACTATTTTGGAGTTTTTCCTTTTAAGTGTTGATCAAGTATATTGTTTTGCCTTTTTTTTTTCTTTAAATTTAACAAGTTTATTGTACAGCTAAATTTCACGTTTCTTTCATATAGGCTGTCTAAGGACACAGAGCTGAGCACTTATTTTGAGGGATAGACTGGTAAAGGTATAGAAATATTCTCTATGAAGTTTAAAAGGAAAAAATCTTAAAAGTATTCCAATTCTGTTCTACTTGTACTTTCTCTTTGGATCAAATCTCCTTTGTGAGCATCACATATTCCTACAGGGTTGGGGTACCTGCTTTTACAAATGACAAAGTGTGTGTGTGAGAGATCAAAAGTGCCAAAGGTACTTGTAAAGTCTTTTTTTTTTTTTTTCCCCCAAGAAGTCATCCTTTCAAGTGTAGAAGCCCAAGTTTTTATACCTATTTTATTGAAAGCGAGTCACGACACCTACAGTCATACACGATCATATGGCATTTAATTTAAACTTCAATAAAATCTGTGGGATTACATCAGTTAGAATATTTTTCAGACTGAATCAGCTTATTTTCCTAGGTGATTCCCCAATTTTTGCCTTCTTGATAAACTCAGCATTTTTTCAGTGATAAGAAAACATGCAGAGAGGGAACCCATGATAGTTCACAGCCCTTTTTTTGCAGGATATGCCATCAGTGGGCAGGAGCACCTTGATTTTAGAGGACTGTAAAACACCACGTTCATGTCACTTTATTTGAAATTTTGATTAAAATAATTTTCTGTAACTTAAGACTCTGCAATCCTTGTCTTTAAAAGTCCCAGAAGTTTAAAAAATCCAACCTACAGTTAAACGGTTATCTGTAAAAACATTAATAGTACTTTTCCCAAGGAGAATTTTAGCAGCTAAGGAAAAGAAATGTATTTAACACTCTGGGAAGCTGAGGCAGGTAGATTGCTTGTGCTCAGGAGTTTGAGACCAGCCTGAGCAAGAGTGAGACCCCTTCTCTACTAAAAATATAAAAACTTGCTGGACGTCATGGTGGGTGCATGTCGTCCCAGCTACTTGGGAGGGTGAGGCAGGAAGATTGTTCAAGCCCAAGAGTTTGAGGTTGCTGTGAGCTATGTATGACACCACAGTGCTCTATCCAGGGTGAAAGAGTGAGACTCTGTCTCAACAAAATAAAAAATAAATAATCTATTATGTTTGAGTAATAAATCCAGGCTAGTAAAATTTAACACAGACTAGTCTAATATTTTTATTACCTATGAACCTGAAGTTTTACTGCAAACAGGTTCTGTCCTTCAGAGTTGATGCCCAAACTTTAAGCACAGAGATCCAGTTATGAATTTATAGTAGAAATTAAGGGTGTCCCTAATTAAGCAAGCCACTACCTCCGATAGGCACCTGTTTTTGCACTGCTCTCCATAGCAGGATGAGATGATCCATGCTGTTGACTTTCGGACGGTTAAGCCAACTGTCCGGATTTCCTTCTTTGACTTGAAGCAACCAAGCTTTTGTAGAGTTGCCCACCAGAAGGCAGTGAAGGAAGGCACAGTACTAGTGGCATCTGGCAGTATATGCTTTTCAGTACACCAGAAAAGAGCTAGATGTAGAATGTCAAGAAAAAAACCCAAAAAACACATCCCAACAAAAATTTAAATTAAAAACTCAGAGTAAAACATTAGAAGTTTAGTAACTTAAAGTATTACTTTAGTTTTTTTTTTAATTCAGTTGTTTCACAGATATGATAATTTATTTAAAATAGCCATTTCCACCACTGGAGAAATGTAAAAGGAAAACAGCTTGTTGTCAGACTGGCCACTGAGGACTTGGAGTAAAAATGACTTAGTTTCCCCTTTCCTCTGGTCTGCTCTGTTCTTGGCATCACTAGTGTTCAAAAGAAGTAAACCATTAAGCCTGACACAAGCAATCTAGAAAATTCTGCATTTAAAAAAATGGCTGTTTTAGGGCTCAAATTATGGGCAAAAGAAGATTGGGGTACATTATTTCCCCCTCCCCTGGGAAAGTTGAAATTGTCTACCTTCATATTTAAAAAACCCCATCATAAACAAATCAAAACCTAGGGATGAACCGATAATTGGATTCATATTCTTAATAACTGTTTAACCCACAAATGTGTGTGATCTTTAGAATATAAAACTGTAGGCAGAATATGGGAAATTACTTCACTCATGAGTCACTGTGGAGCTTGGCAGCCTACGCAAATGCTACCCAAATTGTTGTGCATGCTTAAATTAACAAATGTAGATGTGCTAAAAGGTCGCTTCAAAAGTTTATCTATCGAGCACACAGAACTTTGTGAACAATTTGAAAGATAAAAAAAATCTTTTCAGGAAGCAGGATCTTAAACACAATGGTATACTTACTGCTCCATCACCGCATGAATATACTGAACAGCATCCTAGAGAGAGCAAGGTGCTGGCACCATGTGTTCTCTGTGACAGTTTTTTTGGAAAGTGGGGTATAGTAAGACCTATGGATGCAACACAGGCTTTCTTATTCTCCAATTACTGTATTTAAAATCACTGCCTCCTTTTATTGGCATCAGTTTTTCTAGTGCAACAGTGTCAGAAGTCTGGTGCAGTTAGCATTAGTAACTCTTACTCATAATAGGCACAGACTCTCTACATGGTATGCTCACAAGTGCTGGGATGGCCAGTTTTTTCTCTTGTGTTTCAGAGCAGTTTTCACTGCATTTTCTTCCTAACAATCGTTTTATCATAAATTGATGAGACAGTATACATTTCTCTCGTGTACCAGGGAAAATCACTTGAAGAAAAAGCATGGAGAAGTAATGGTGTGTCCTTAGAGCAGTGAGTCTGTGTTATACCAACTGCATAATGTGCACCGCTACTTCTTCCACTTGGACCTCACTGCTCCAGCAGAACACCTGGTCACCTGGACAAAGTCCTACACCTAGGCTGCAACCAGCAACGGTCCTAGTAGCTCCAATAGCTATGAATGAAAATGTCAAAACTTCATTTATTCCCGTCCACGGCAGTCACGTACTTAATGAATTCTTTGTATTATGTGTTACAATCTGATTAATGATATTTGCACAGGGGCTGGTTTTGTTCTTTCACTCCTCCCACAGAGCAATACACAACATAAGCATCTCAGTAAGTGTGTCTTTTGTAATGATGCACCATATCGGGCATAAGATGTGTGTATTTCATATACCAATTGACTACAGATATCTAATATTGACATCTACCTAAAGCACATTCTATAAGTGGGTATCTGGTGACCCAAAGGTATTCTGAGACAGAACACAGTGTTGGACACTCTCTTAAAGCAAGGACCATGAAGCCAAATTGATGAAGCTTCATAAAACTACTAAAAAGGAACTATCGAGGATTATAACACTAAGTTTGTGTACTGTGGGCAAAAAGCTTACCTGTGAGACTACATCCTACATAGGGTAGGATCATTGCACAGTTCTGCCACTTAACAATGGTCAATTACACCATGTTATCACTTTCTAGGCACAAACACACACAAAGGATGTTTGTGAGTTTGTGAGCATTCCCCATCATGCAGGACTGATTGACCCGTTCTGTGAAGCTGAGAGTTTCCTGATTTAAAGTGCCCCTCTTTACATGATAATGAAATGCCAGTCAAGGAGTTCCAACTTCAGCCAGCTGGGGGAAGAACAAACACAGAAACCCCACAGATATACCAAACATCCTGGTGGTTTTCTCGAACTGAGAAATAGCACATTATACATCTATTCCTTAATTATATAATATACAACATGCACAGATAGGCTACGCATGGACAGACACTTATAAAATACCTTCTAAGTAAGTAATTAGAAGTTTCTGGTCCAATCCACGATAGATTAAATGAAATCGTAAGAGACGGCATACATCCCCTTCCATGCCTCTTCCACCCAAAAACACAAAAAACTCACTTTCAGATTAGGAGAGAAAAGGAATAAATAGAAGCACTCTCAGCTCATCTCTCTATACACACATACATGTATACATATATACACACACCATGTATAGCCATGGTTGTACACACACACGTGCACATACACACGGCGGGACACTACCTGAATACCACCACCACCACACCAGGAGGCTCTGAACATCTGATTCATAGATGATCAGATGAGCTGACTGCAGAGCAGATTAGAGATCACATGAAATACAAACCTAAGGTAAGCTACCAGTCCCTAGAGAGCTTGGTGTTCTGGTCTCTTTTGGGGGGAGCTGGAGGGGGTCCTCTCCGCAGTGTTGCGTAGCCTGATATATGACTCCCTCCGTAACCAGCCTTCTGCTTTTCAGACAGCAGCTCGGGAGGTGGCGGGGGCAATGCCATATCATCCATGGTGGCTGTGGGTTCTGCTCTGGACATGCGGGAGGAGGAAAGTGAGCCGTGCCGAGTTATGGACTTCCGTTGCAGTGTCCTGTTGAGGTCAGCCAGGAATCCAGGCTGGACACTAAGGCTGGATTTGGGAGAGGTGGGCACTTGTGGCACAACTGTGGCCATTGCTGGCTGCTCAGAGATCTCCACTTGAGTGAGGCGGGTGCTGTCATTCCGTTTGGGTCGTGTGGGTGGAGGGGCTTTCTTCACTGATGTTTTAGACCATGGCTGTGGTTGAGGGTTAACAACTGCCACTTTTGGAGAGGTGTTGCCCGAGAATACTGCTGGAATCTCTACTGGGGGTAAAGGAAGCTCTATTTCAGGTGGAGGGGGTGGAAAGTCAGAATCAGATGGAGGAGATGGAAATTCTACCACAGAGTCCTTTCCACGCCCAGTCAGCATAGAGGCTTTTGCTGACATACCCCCTTGTTGGAGAACTCCAGGAAGGTTAACTCCAGAAAGATTTAGTTTCCCAGGTTTGGGAGGTGCTGCAGGAGGTGGTGGGGTCTCCTTGCTGGGAGACCCTGATTCTGTTGGTGGTGCAAACTTGCTGACTAGAGTGTCCACTGAGGGTCTCTTAGGCTCAGGGTGCTCTGCACAACCGCTGGATTTAATGCTGGAATTGCGCTGTGGGGTTGGGGGTGGTTTCTTTCCTCCAGGGCTAGAAGTCTTACTGGTCTTTTTGCCTGGAGATCCACTTTTGTCAGGGACAGGAGCAGCTGTGGGTGGTGGTGGTGGTGGTGGAGGTGGTGGGGCTGGGGTTGGAGCTGGGGGGAGTGGAGGGGGAGGGAACACCAGACTGCTCTCAGGAGGGGGAGGAGGAAAGTCTGGAGAAGGGGCAGGGATGGAGCTGGGCTGCCATTTGGGTTTTGCTTTCACAGCAGGAGGGGACTGTGGAGCTACATTTGCTGAGATGGGCTTTAAGGGTTGAGATTCCACAGGCAGAGGGGTTGGAGGAGGGGGGAACTGGCTGGCAATCTGCTTCACCACAGAAGGCACTGGGGACAATGGAGAGGGAGGGGGTTTTACACAGAAGCTCTGTTGTTTAGGTAAGGTCGATGGGGGGACTGGACCAAGAGGGGCTGGAGAAGAGGGTGGAACATGAGAAATAGGGAAAGCTAGGTGCTTTTTTGCTGGGGGCACTGGAGGAGTCAGTGTCAGTGCAGCTTGAGTCACTACAGGCAGCACCGTCTTGGTGCCATTGGGTGGGGGCACAGTCACAAGGGGCTTTGGGGGGGCTTGGGGAGGAAGGGGTGCAGGGACAGGAGGAGGTGGGGGGGGTGTTGGAGGAGCCGCCTGAGTAACATGTTGAACCTGATGAATCTTTAGTGGAGGAGGGGGAGGGCTGAACTGTGGGAGGGATGGGCCACAGGGTGCTGGCTTCAGCTGGGCCATAGCTGAGCCTGGGGTTGGGGGCGGGGGAGGAGGTGGGGGAGGCGGGACAACTCCATTGGGGGGCACGAGGATCTGAGGCTTTACTGTTTGTGACTGCATCACTGGGGGTGTTGGAGGCTTAAATAGGGGTCCGGACTGTTGAGCCGCGTTCTGCAGCCTTGTTATAGTGCTGTACTTGACAAACGTGGGGGCCGCGGAACCTGCAGAAGGTGCAGACTGGCTGGGGAGCGGGGGAGGTGGAGGTGGAGGTGGTGGTGGGGGAGGAGGTGGGGGGGGAGGTGGGGGGGGAAGGGGTGGGGAAGGCTGTGAAGCACTGTAGGGGGTGACTATCTTAGGTTGCGGGGATAAAGGGGGCACAAGTGAAGTGTAGGGCCGATTCACAGGCTCCATTCGGGCCTAAAGAGTATAAAAGGGGGTGGGAGAGAGAGAGAAAAAACAGTTACAGAGGCAAGCTTTGGTAGCATAGAAGTAAAAAGCAAGGAGTCTGGAACATGCATGAAAAGAAAGCAGCAGCTTGTGGTGACCATAAAGATGGACAGTGTCATGAAGATTAAAATCTGATTCTTTGGGCAGTAAGGACACAGAGAAAATCTGTTTTAGCCAACAGTATGCTCAAATAGCTAGTCTGCCTAACACCCTAGGAATAATTTCCCACTGTAAAAGGCATCTGAATGGTGGCAGGAGGCATGATTTTGGACCTTGGAGTAGGACTTTCCCACTCCCTGCCCTAAATGGGAAGCTGGGGGTCAGGGGCTCTGAGCACTGGACGTGGGAAGGGGACATGTGACCCTCGATGTCTCCTTCCATCCATGAGCACATCCACGTCAAGCAGATGTCATAACTGGGTCTAAGAGTGCTGCTGGAGGCCTCTTTTTGAGGAGCTTTTTGATGCTAGTAAGCTGACACGTAAGAGTGTGAGAATGTTCAGCAGGCATGCACAGTCACACAGGAATGAATGGGCTTGACTCACACACTTGTGCTTGTGTGAGACACTTGCATCCAGCATGCAGAGGTCCAGCAATGCAGGTAAGGGGGGGGGGGGCATTCTTTACATTTGTTTTACTGGAAAATACATAAAGAAATGCTTTGTAAACATTATAACAAAAGATCACAAAAATACACAGAAAAAGTCAAAAGAAAATAAGAAGAAACTTTGGAAGGCTATAGTAAAATAAATGTACCTGGAAATGGGAGCTAGTGCTTGCCAACAATTGGTGACCCACCCCATCATTGCTGAAATGACCGTATCTGTTGGTTTATTTTATGGAGCTAGTCATGCACAATGGTGGCTCAAGAAAAGACCCTTGGTTTCGTAAATTTGAGTGTGTCTTTTAGGCTCTATGAACAAATTCTGAGGACCCAAGATTTGTTTTCAATTACTAATGACATCTAGCAGGAATCGAGAATGTTTGTTAGTAGACTAGAAAAGTCATTATAGGGCAGAATTCTGATGCCCATCACACATTTCCTTGAACATAACACATCGAGGTAAAAGTATTAGTTTGTAAGATTTGGTTAAAGGAGTCACTCAAGTTAATGTGTTTCCAGAGGATAGCCCCTGACCTTAACTTGACCCTGTCTTGGCTGCTTCAGGGGTGCAGGCCTTAGCTGTGCTGGCCTTCTCATTTGGCACCTGAGACTGAGGTAACAGAAGAAGAAATACACAGAACGATCAAGACTCAAGTTGTCACTGCCACGTGTCAGGGTTCATATTCTTTCTGAAACACTTGATGGGACTTGGCTTCTTAATCACAGAGCATTTGGGTCTTTGTTTTCCTTGGCCTTACATATAACAAAGTTTTTTTTTTTGCAGTTTTTAGCCAGGGCTGGGTTTGAACCCACTACCTCCCGGCATATGGGGCTGGTGCCCTACCTCTTTGAGCCACAGGCACTGCCCAACAAATGGATAGTTTTATAACTTAAAATTGCACGTGGATCTCACCATTAATAACTTGGTAAAGCAAAGGATTTTTCTGGAGATATCTGAGTTATGTAAACCAGGTCCTCTAGTACATTTTTAGAGTTACTAGCTATATCTATATTGATTAAATGGGGAAAAGGAGATAATCTTAAAAGTTTGACTCACTGATCGGGGTAAATTGTCAGGGTTTTAAGAATTTATCAGTGTTTTAAGAATTTAGGTTTTTAGAGCTAATTCTCAAAACACTTCTGAGAGAAAGTGCCTCACCCCCACACTGTGCTACTAATGCTGCCTCACTCCTCCCAAAGACCAGCTAGTCACATATACAAGTTAAGGGATAAATTGTGGGAAAATGTCCATTTAATTTTCATTCATGATGTACTTTGGCAAGTGATTCAGGCCACAAGAAAAAAAATCAAAATGAGTATAGGGTAAAAACAAAAGGCCAGGTGTGGCATTCTTCCTCAATGATGGAGTGAGCTCTTACTCCATATTGGAATAATGACAACAACCAAGACAGACCCTGCCTGCATGACTACAGGGTTGTTTGATAGAAAATGATGTCTTAACTGAGCTAAAGATCCTCTCCATTTTTCTAATTGTAGTCTTGTAACAACTATAGTCATCTTCAGTGTCAAGGAACAATCTACTATGCAAGGCTCAAGAATTCAAAATTTTAAGGGGACTGATTTGAATTTAGACTCCCACATAAGTATAATTTAAGAAAATTCATCCATCCTAGATGACTTCCAAAAAGCACAAAAGAAAATGTGTGAGTGAATTAAATTACTATTGATAAAAGAATTAACTATAACCAGCTTCTCTGGAACGTATTTAGGGCAGTTGCCCTAGATGGTGGTATGCCATCCAAATTACAGGTGCAAAAGAGAAAATTGTAGCTCAGCGGCCGTAACACAGTGGTATGGTGACAGCCACATACACCAAGCCAGCTAAACAAAAATGACAACTGCAACAGAAAATAGCCCAGTGTTGTGGCAGGCGCCTGTAGTCCCAGCTACCTGGGAGGTTGAGGCAAGGGAATTGCTTTAGCCCAAGAGTTTGAGGTTGCTGTGAGCTGTGACGCTACGGCACTCTACCAAGGGCAACACAGTGAGACTCTGTCTCAAAAAAAAAAAAGAAAAGAAAATTGTTATTTCCTAAAAATTTGAGCCACTGATACAAGAGTTGAACGGACAATTCCTTTTTTTCTTTTTTGAGATGGTAGATCATTAGAGCCAATTTGCAAATTTCAAAGGGGAAATATATCAACAGGTCTCTCTGAGACAGCTTTATGCATTACAAAAGGAAGGCTGATTACCTAAGAAGACTGAAAAATAGGGCCAAGTAAGTCTCCTAATAAAGAAATTAAAGAGCCACCAAGTAAGTCTCCTAATAAAGAAATAAAAGAGCCACAAGTTAAACCCAGAGAAATATGACAGACTTTCCTATGTAAAGTAAAACAAGTGTATTACCTTGTTGGACTCTTCCAACTGAGTGCCTCGTTTCCAGGCTTCTGAGAAGATGGAGCTCACGATGCTCTGGGAGCGAACATGTCCTGTGGGCTGGGTATCCGAAACGCCACTGTCAGACTGATTGGAGTGATTTGACTGAGACTCTGTTTAAAATAGTTTTTAAAAAATAGGATTAAATGAGTCACTATTCTGACAATAGGAATATGTCAATTTAGATGTTTTACACAGGTCAAATGCTATGTAGGACAGCAATAAGTTTCTTTTACCCAGCTCATTTCATTATAAATACAGCCAGTATTTTCCACCAGAAAACTTCCCTTGAAGTTAATAGGAAAACTTAGATTCTTTTTAAATAATTCACCACAACAGACTGATAATTACAATAAAAGATTCATATAACATTATTGGTATCTTCACAACCTGATTTCGTGACTGTGTGAAATCTAGTCCCAGCAAGGAGAAGAATTAATGAACCATCAGGAGAGGACTGAATTTTTTTCAATCATGTTTTCATTATCCTGAGAATCAGCATTATTTTTTTTTTTAAATTTTATGTATGTATGTATTTATTTATTTATTTATGTGAGACAGAGTCTATATCGCCCTGGATAGAGTGCCATGGGCTTCAGTTATCTTGCCTCAGCCTCCCAAGTAGCTGGGACTACAGGTGCCAGCCACAAGGCCTGGCTATTTTTTTGTTGTTGTTGTTGTAGCAGCTGTCGTTGTTCAGCAGTCCTGGGCCGGGTTCAAACCCACCAGCCCTGGTGTATGTAGCCAACGCCCTAACCACTGAGCTACAGGCACCGAGCCAGAATCATTTTTAATATTCCTTCCTTCATGCCATCCTAGAGTTGTAACTGTGAATTCAGACCTGTACACAATGGTTACCTCCTTTTCCCTAAAATTTGACTCCCCAGTGAGAAGTGTGTTTCCTAAGGATTTAAGTATTGGCCAGGTAGGACAGTGGCCATGTTATATTCTGGCTTCCTGGCAAGACACAGTAAAGCCTGTAAGGGAGCCACGCCTGGAAGGAATGGCTGTGGGAACACGGTCTATCTCTGACTGACATTGGGCAGGGATTGGGCAGGATTATTTCACTGGACTCCTGATCAGAAAAGGTAATCATGTGGACACACCTAACGTGATGTATGGTATCTCATGGAGACTCGTTATAGATGATCTCATCTACTTTGTGATGGGTATCATTCAACCATGATATTAAACAAATCAGCCAAATTAGCCAAAGTAATCAAAGATAATGGCCACAAGGAAACCTAAAGCCATATATATATATATATATATTTTTTTTTTTTTGGCAACAGTCTCACTTTGTCACCCTCGATAGAGTACTGTGGCATTATAGCTCACAGCAACCTCAAAATCTTGGGTTCAAGTGATTCTCTTGCTTCAGAGTCTGGGACTACAGTTACCCGCCACAATGCCCAGATAGTTTTTAGAGATGGGTCTCACTCTGGCTCAAGATGGTCTCCAACCCCTGAGTTTAGGCAATCCACCTGCCTCAGCCTCCCAGAGTGCTAGGATTACAGACATGAGCTACCTGGTCCAGCTTAAACCCGCACTCTCTTACATAAAGTGAAAACAGTATCTTTATTGACAAGAATACAAGCAACATAAGATAAAACCTACTCTGTTTTTTTCTTTCTTGATCTCTTAATAGCTGATTGGTTTTTTAAAAATTATAGGTTCACCAATCCTCATCTATCATCCCTAAGTGAACAACAGCTTATAAGACAAGAGGCTGGTACACATGAATCCTGGTGCTCTCGTCAATATATGACTTTAGATTTACACTAAAAAGTCTGCTTAACACTTTATACAAACTATATGAATGATTTTGGAGTAGGAAAAATCACTATACCTATACTCCATGATAATGTGTGAAGGCACTTGATTTCAGTATTATCTTTTCTCAATCTTCTATTCTTTAGTTTCCTTATCTTAAAATCCTAATTGCTATGTACTCTTACTTTGCCTATCCTAATCCATGTTCAGGAAGGTTCTTCTCCCACCCCCTTTTATTTTATTATTTATTTTTTTGAGACTCAGTCTCACTCTGGGCCCTGGGTGAGTGTGAAGGCATTATAATTCACAGCAACTTCAAACTCTTGGGCTTACGCAATCCTCTTGCTCAGGTTGTTCTTGAACTTGGTGGCCCACCTGCCTCGGCTTCCCAGAGTGCTAGGATTAGCGAGCCACATGCCTCGCCTTCCCCACTCCCTTTTAATAAATAGTTTTCTTAGAATAGTTTTAGATATCTACATATTAGATACTTAAATATCAGAGTATTTGAGCAGTTTTAGCACAGAATTAATACATCCCATTTATTCCATTACTTACCTTGGTTTTAAAGGAATTCCCTTTGGGGGAAAAACTGTCCTCTTTTAATTTTACTTCCCTTTAGTTTACCCCAATTAACACGCTACACTACTATTAACTAAACTCCATGCTTTATTTAGATTTCACTAGTTTTTCTCTAAAGTCCATTTTCTTTTTGAGACAGAGTCTCACTTTGTCCCCCTTGGTAGAGTACCGTATTGTCATAGTTCACAGCAACCTCAAACTCTTGGGCTGAAGCAATACTCTTTCCTCATTCTCCCAAGTAGCTGGGACTACCTACACCCGCCACAAAGCCCAGCGATTTTTTTTTTAGAGATGGGATCTCGCTTTGGTTCAGGCTGGTCTTGAACCTTTGAGCTCAGGCAAACCATCCACCTTGGCTTCCCAGAGTGCTAAGATTACAGGTGTGAGCCACCATGCTCAGCCCCAAATGTCCATTTACTGAGTCAGGATAGCACATGATAGTCATCATGTAAAGTATGACACTTTCCTGTTTTTGATGACTTTTAACAATTTTGAGGGAATACTGGTCAGGTATTTTATAGATTGTTTCAGTTTTGATTTGTCTGATGCCTTTCTCTTGATTAATCATCTGAAGTTATGGGATTTAGGGATGAAGTCTACAGAGAAAAAAAGCCATTCTCATCATATTATATCATGGTATCTGTAATCAGTATGACTTATTACTGATATTAGCCTTGATCATTTGGCTGAGCCAGTGTTTGTCACATTTCTCCACTGTGAATTTACCCATCTTGTCGTCTGAAAGCAAGTTACTAAGGATAGCCCATGCTGGAGGAGCAGGGAGTTAAGTTCTACCTCCTTGAAGGCAAAGTGTCTACAGAAATCACCTAGAAATTTTCTGCACGGGAGAACTGTCTCTTCTTCCCACTTACTTATGCAATAAATTATAAGTAACTCATGGGTATTTATATTTTATAATTTGGGCTATAATCCTGTACTACATTATTTACTGTCTTGTTCAAATTGCTCCAGGTATGGCCACTTGAGCTCTTTCAGGTTGGCTTCTGTGTCCCTTTGATATACTTCCATTGTGTTTGTGTGAATATTCTGTTACTCTCTGGCGTTATGAGATGCTCCAGGCTTATCTTGTATATATTCTTGCCATAGCTCTATAATCAGCTCACAATTTCCCTAAGAGCCCTGGTTCCTTTTTCTAGTATTAAAAACCATGATCTAGGCACTGGGGTATCACTTCTTCTAGGCCTTCTCAGTGGACCAAACTAGGAAATATACATATATATACACAAACCATTCTAAATTTGTTTTTACTTCTTTAGCAATGAAATGGAGTCATAAAATTTTTTATTCATAATAAAATACTATTTAAAGTAATTATTTCTGGGCAGCGCCTGTGGCTCAATGGGTAGGGCGCTGGCCCTATATACCCAGGGTGGCGGGTTCAAACCCGGCCCTGGCCAAACTGCAACAACAACTAAATAGCCAGGCGTTGTGGCAGGCACCTGTAGTCCCAGCTACTCAGGAGGCTGAGGCAAAAGAATCGCCTAAGCCCAGGAGCTGGAGGTTGCTGTGAGCTGTGTGACACCATGGCACTCTACCGAGGGTGATAAAGTGAGACTGTCTCTACCAAAAAAAAAAAAAAGAAGAAGAAAAGAAAGACTAATTATTTCTTTCATCACATTCAATGTGAGAACAATTAAATTCTGCCTTTAGGTGACAAGGATATTATGAAACATTTCTCAAGTGAAAGAAGCATTTATCTTAAGATATAATCATGGCATACTAGCTTAATTGGGAATCTGAAAATAAGCACCTTTTGAGTATCAGTGGATTTACGGTGAAAATTTCAGTAAGTTTAATGACTTAACTGGCTTTCTTTAACTGTGATGCTGAACCACCTCCAGATATTTCCATTTCCCTAAAATGTCAGGAAACCTGTGGGGAAGGAGGGCAGCTTCATCATGGATTCTGAGTATAAAGACCCTCTCCAAGAAATTTTTAATCCCAAATTATGCATCAGTAGTTGTTTGTCAGCAGTATCACTTTCGAATAGCTTTGTAAATAACTAAGAATCCTGGCTTTATAAGTCTATATACTCATTTTTCATTTCATATACATTTGTGCATTAGACCATGATATTGTCCCTTCTAATAAAAAAAAAAAAGCACTTTGGGAGGTCAAGGTGGGAGCACTGTTTAAGGCCAGGAGTTTGAGACCAGCCTGGGCAACATAGCAGGCGCCTGTAGTCCCAGCTACTCAGGAGGGACTCTAAAAATAATAATACTATTAAAAAAATTTTAAGTTAATCTGGCATGGTAGCATATGCTTATACTCCTACCAGGAGTTAAGAGGCTATACTAAGCTATGATGATGGTGCTCTAACCCGGATGACAGAGCAAGCCCCTGTCTCAAAAGGAAAAAAAAAAAAAAAAGCATCTATTGATTATAATTTAAAAATTAGGTATTGCCCTGGTTTTTAAGATTCAAGCTGTAATTTTCAAGTCTATTATCAGTCTCTATAGACACATTCATATAGGCAGGAAAATAATGCTTTGAAGTATTTTGAACTAACTACCTGGGATGCTAGAAGAACTGGATCCTGATTTAATGCTGGAGCTGGATAAGGAAGTCCAATCATAAGCTGACTCTGTCCTCTTCAAGGCTTCTTGATAGTTCATGTAGAGCTGCTTTCCATACTAAACAAAAGGAGGTAATGGTGACATCTGAACTTTACTAGGTATGATACAGAAGGATAAGTAGAAAGTGATACATTCTCTATAAATTCATAACAATTAAAATTTGTATTAAAATCAATACTTATAATACTGTAGAAATTCTTTTAATCCCAGTAAATTTTAATCTACTCTTATTTTTCCTAATTTTTAGGGAAGCTACAAGAACTCAACACATGATTCCGATTATGTTCATTGTAAATATAAATGTATTATTTTCATCCCAAATTCTTGGGCCAGGGTCAGCTTTCTTAGCACTTTTTAGGATACTCTTCAAAATATAGTTGGTAATGATCATGACCTAAACTAAGTTAATTTTTAAAAAATTTATGTTGCTTTGGCTAAATTCTGCTATAAAATAACCATATAAAGCATTCTCCAAAGCAAAAATAAATCACTTTTACACTACACAAGCTTTTGCCAGAGGTATTATTCCATGGATACCAACTGTTAAAAAGTTTTATCTGTATCAATAAGCATTTAAAACATGAAACTTAGGCCTGAGAAAACTATACAGTGGCAAAATTATGAACATGAAACAATAAGAATAATTGTCATAATAATGAAAACTATAGCATTAAATACTTCATTATTCCATATATCATATTAAAAGGAAATCTACCTTTGCAATTCGGATCCCATTCACCCACTGATGGAGAGTTCTTACATCATCACAACAAAGATATTTAATATACTGAGATTTCTTCTGGATCTGTGGGTGCTGCAAGATTAAAGGTAAAATCCAACTAAGTCCCTTGGAAAACTAAAGAAAAACAAACTTTAGCAAAGCTGAAACATATTCTTTCAGGTTATAGGTCATTAATATAATGGCCAATTTATAGTCCCCCCTCCCCCCCAAGACAGAGTCTCACTCTGTTGCCATAGCTCACAGCAACCTCACACTCCTGGGTTGGACCAATCCTCTTGCCTTTCAAGTAGCTGTGATTACAGGTGCCCATCACAATGCCTGGTTGTTTGTTTGTTTGTTTGTTTTTAAAAAGGATAAAAAACATTTATTGTTCTTGTTAATTTTCAACATTACCAATACAAAGGGTGATACAATTCTGTAGTTCTTGGAAAACATTTTCAAGAGGATTTTCAGTATTATCAGCAATCACATCTGTTATCCTAGCTTGCAAGTCTTCTAAAGATGATTTGGTTGAACAAACATTAGCTTTCACATGTCCCCATAAAAAGAAACCCAGTGGAGTTAAATCTGGCAAATGTGGAGGCCAGGAAAATGGCCCACCTTTTCCAATCCATCTCTTAGGGAATTTCTCATGTATAAACTGTCTTTAACATGCAAAGCAATGCAACAAGAAATATCATCTTGTTGGAACATTATATTCTGTATCTGTCCTACTTCAAGCTAAGGAATAAATAATTTTGCAGCATTTCTAAATAGCTATCACCATTAACACCCCCTTCAAAATAGAAGGGTCCTATGACTGATTTTTGCCCAAAGCACACTACACATTAACTTTGGGAGAATCTCTTTCATGTTCAACAGACTCAT
>CAUYPK010108917.1:0-16332 GCA_963574355.1 Loris lydekkerianus
GTAGACGTCTAGAACAAAATAGAGAACCAAGAGATGAATCCAGCTACTTATCATTATTTGATCTTTGACAAGCCAATTAAAAACATTCAGTGGGGAAAAGATTCCTTATTTAACAAATTGTGCTGGGTGAACTGGGTGACAACCTGTAGAAAACTGAAACTGGACCCACACCCTTCATCATTAACTAAGATAGACTCTCACTGGATTAAAGATTTAAACTTAAGACATGAAACTATAAAAATACTAGAAGTGAACACAGGGAAAACCCTTGAAGAAATTGGTCTGGGCAAGTATTTTATGAGGAGGACCCCCCGGGCAATTGAAGCAGATTCAAAAATACACTACTGGGACATGATCAAACAAAAAAGCTTCTGCACAGCTAAGAACACAGTAAGCAAAGCAAGCAGACAGCTCTCAGAATGGGAGAAGATACTTGCAGCTTATGTCTCTGACAAAGGTTTAATAACCAGAATCCACAGAGAACTCAAATGTATAAGGATGAAAAGAACAAGTGGTCCCATTGCAGGCTGGGAAAGGGACTTGAAGAGAAACTTCTCTGAAGAAGACAGGTGCACAGCCTACAGACATATGAATAAATGCTCATTATCTTTAATCATCATAGAAATGCAAATCAAATCTACTTTGAAGATATCATCTAACTCCAGTAAGATTAACCTATATCACAAAATCCCAAGACCAGAGGTGTTGGCGTGAATGTGGAGAAAAGGGAAGGCTTCTACACTGCTGGTGGGAATGCAAATTAATACATTCCTTTTGGAAAGATATTTGGAGAACACTTAGAGATCTACAAATATATCTGCCATTCAATCCTATAATTCCTCTACTAGGCATATACCCAGAAGACGAAAAGTCACATCATGACAAAGTTATTTGTACCAGAATGTTCATTGCAGCCCAATTCGTAATTGCTAAGTCATGGAAAAAGCTCAAGTGCCCATCAATCTATGAATGGATTAATAAATTGTGTTATATGTACACCATGGAATATTATGCAGCCTTAAAGAAAGATGGAGACTTTACCTCTTTTATGTTTACATGGATGGTGCTGGAACATATTCTTCTTAGTAAAGTATCTCAAAAATGAAGAAAAAGTATCCAATGTACTCAGCCCTACCATGAAACTAATTCATAAGTGATAATTCAAGGGAGGGTAGGGAGGGATGAGTGGAGGGAGGGTGATTAGTGGGATTACACCTGTGATGCATCCTACAAGGGTATATGTGAAACTTACTAAATGTAGAATATAAATGTCTCAACATAATAACTAAGAAAATGCCAGGAAGTCTATGTTAACCAGTGTGATGAAAATGTGTCAATAAAAAAATTAAAAAAAAAAAGAAAATGTGTCAAACTGTCTATAAAACCAGTGTATGGTGCCCCATGATTTCATTAATGTGCACAGCAATGATTTAATAAAAATAAGAATAAAAATCCCCTCCCAAAAAATGAAAATAGGTCAGAGTTCAGTCCTTATGGAGTTGGTTCCACTTACAATGCTTTGAATGTCCTCTCCAAATCTCATGTTGAAATTTAATTGGTATTGTGACTATATTAAGAGGTAGACCTTAAAGAGGTGATTATGTCCTGTCTTCATGAATGAGCTAGTTTTAATAATGGAAGTGGATTAGTTATCAATGGATTGGGCTCCTGTTAACAGGATAAGTTTTGTTCCAATTTTGTCTCTGTCTCATATGCTGGTTCGGGCTTTCACCATTCTGCCAGTGGATGAAACAATAGCAAGAAGACCACTTCCTCAAGCCAGCACCATGCTCTTGGACTGCCAAGCTTCCAGAATCATAAACAAAATAAACTCTTAATGTTGATAAAATACCTACTGTGAAATAAAAGAAAATCTTAAGCATCCCCCAGAAGCTGACTCTCTGGCCTCACTTTCCCTTAGCCAAGGGTATACCCCCAAACTGAGTTGCTAGCCATGAGAAAGGAAATCAGACTTACCTGATCAGGATCCCCTAAAACTGAGTTGCTAGCCATGAGAAAATAAATTAGATGTACCTCATCATGTCCCACTGCCTTGGTAGAGATGACTTTGTGAAACATTCATAGGCCTAAGTCTATGCAAGACTTATCTTGGGAGATCCTCTGTGTATACAAAAAACCACTTGAGTCTGGGTATGTGTCCCATAGTTTGTCTCTGTTTTACAGTCCTTTTTTTTTTTTTAAGGCAGAGTCTTAAGCTGTCACCCTGGGTAACGTGTCATGGTGTCACAGCTCACAGCAACCTCAAACTCTTGGACTAAAGCAATTCTTTTGCATCATCCTCCCAAATATCTGGGACTATAGACACCCACCACAATACCTGGGTAATTTTGTTGTTGTTGTTGCAGTTGCCATTATTGTTTAAGCTGGCCTGGGCTGGGTTTAAAGCTGCCAGCCTCAGTGTATTTGGCAGGCGCCCTATGGACTGTGCTATGGGCGCTTCCTGATTAATGGACTCTTATTCAAGCATTCCTTTTCCCTGACCTCTGTTGAAAGCACATGTATTTAAAATAAGGTAGAGTCATTCCACTTAGGGCTGAGAGGACATGCCTGGTATGGTCAGTTTAGGTCCTATGTGACCTTCACATAGTGTCTCCCATTCTTGCTGTTTTGTAAATTCAGCTTTAACCTAAAAGTGTATACCTTGAATGGCTTAGGCCAATTAATTTTGGAGATTAACCTTTGAATTTTAAGGGTAATCCTGAGTATTGTATTGGTATTGTATTGTATTGATAATTATTATTTAAAATAAAGATTAACATGATTTTTACGTTAAACTTTAATGTATAAGACTGTAATTTTGAAAATGGTAGAAATGAACAGTCTTACAGAGGCTACTCTCCCTGTTCTCCAGAATTGCCAGCCTTCTGACAAAGAAGTTGGTGGTCCTATTCCATCTCTGCATATTGTCTGACTGTAAAAGGCAGCCAGACCCTCTTCATCCTGTCACAATGGCATATTAGACAGAGCATAACTCTTTTAGACAATTGTGAGCTAAAGAATCTTTAAATCCTATAACCTATGGGCCTCTGCTTTGAGATGTCTCATCTTTTTATGGCCAAACCAACATATGTCTTGCATGTATTGATTTATTACTTTACCTTTGAATCCTGTCTCTTTGGAATGTATAAAACCAAACTTTAGGCCATGCCTATAATATTAGCACTTTGGGAGGCTGAGGTGGGTGGAAAACTTGAACTCAGGAGTTGGAGACAAGCCTGAACAAGAGTGAGACCTCATTTGTAGTATAAATAGAAAAATTAGCTAGGCATTGTGGTGGACACAGGTTAGTCTCAGCTATTTTGGAGGCTGAGGCAGAAAAATCTTCTGAACTCAGAAGTCTGAGGTTGCTGTAAGCTATGATGGTATGATACTCTACCCTGGGAAACAGAGTGAGACTTTGCCACAAAAAAATATATATAAACAAAACTAACAAACAAACAAAAAAAATGAAAAACAAAGAACTGTAACCTACCTCACAAGGCTTGCTCAAGGCTTCACAGGTGTGGCTCTTAGCCATGGTTCTCAAATTTGGCACAGAATAAACCTCCTTAAATTATTGATATTGTACATAGTATGGCTTCTTTTCCTTTGACACAAGTATGTGGTATATTTTTAAAGCAGCAGAAAATAAATGAAGATACCATTCTAAGGTAAATTGTGTGTGTGTTTGTGTGTATGACAAAGTCTCATTCTGTTCACCAGGCAAGAGTGCTGTGTCTTCAACCTAGCTCACAGCAACCTGAAATTCCTGGGTTCAAGGGAAGCTCCTGTATCAGTCTCCTGAGTAGCTGTGACTAGAGGGGTCCGACATAGCACCTAGATACTTTTTCTGTTTTTAGTAGAGATGAGCTCTCACTTTTGCTAAGCTTAGTATTGAATTTCTGAACTCAAGCGATCCTCCCACCCTGGCCTCCCAGAGTGCTGGGCTAAGCTAGAACTATAAAATTCATTTATAGCTTGGACAGAGAGTGAAGGTTTTACAGTATGAGAGCCCTGCATGTGTGAATCCCTCTTGAACTACACTGGTCCTCCTTGGCAAAGCCATTTAGTCTCTGTGGACTTCAGTTTCCTGGCACAATGAGTACTTATGGAATCTCTGTCTGTCTAGGGAAGAGACACAAAAAAGGCTGTGACTTGGTTCTTTCTAAGAAGGAATGGCCATTACTCCCTGAAGTGAAGAAGGGGAAGAAAAAGGAGGAATTCAGAGAGGGGCAGCTGACATTCAGAGCCCTGGGCTTTGTCACAGGATTACACTTGCAAAGGGGAGGGGGAAGCTCTATACCCTTCTTTTTATTTTTTATTTATTTATTTTTTTTATTTATTGAGACAGAGTTTCAATATGCCCTTGGTAGAGTGGAGTGATGTAATAGCTCACAACAACCTGAAACTCTTGGGCTAAAGCAATTCTCTTGCCTCATCCTCTCAAATACCTGAGACTACAGGCACCTGCCACAACACCTGTTATTTGAATTTTTCTTTTCTCTTCTTTTCTTTTCTTTTCTTTTCTTTTCTTTTCTTTTCTTTTCTTTTCTTTTCTTTTCTTTTCTTTTCTGTTCTTTATCTTTTCTTATCTTTTCTTATCTTTTCTCTTCTCTTTTCTTTTCTTTTCTTTTCTTTTCTTTTTATTTATTTTCTTTTCTTTTTTTTGGTTTTAGTTGTCATTGTTGTTTAGCAGGCATGGACTGGATTTGAACCTGCAAACCACAGTGTATATGGCTGGTGCCCTATTCACTAAGGTACAAGCACTGAGCCTTTTCTTCGAGACAAACTCTCACTTGTCCTCAGTAGAGCTTCCTGTAATCATAGCTCACAGCAACCTTTAACTATTCTGCTCAGGTTATTCTCTGTTCTCACCATCCCCAGTTCCTGGGACTACAGTTTCTGCCATAATCTCCAACATTTGGACATCCCTGGCACTGAGGTCAGGAATGTTGGAACTGTCCAAGATAGGTTGATATTTACAATGATCATCATAAATAACTGGAGCTGTTGAGTACATCAATGGACATAGAGCCTAACCATATGTTAAGAGAGGATGTTCATGGAGACACCTGTCTTTAAAAACAAGTATATTCTAGTTAAAAAAGTAAAACACCACAAAAGTAGAACTGAGAACTGTGTTACATACCTGTCAGGTCTGTGAAATCAGTGTCTGATCTTTGTGCTTGGGTTCTTGGTCCACAAAATCCCAGGGCAAAAGTAGATGTACACCACACTCTTCATTTTCTTCCAAATCCATGACTTGAAAAGGAGAGAAAGCATTGTTGAATCCCTTGGCCACAGATACAAAGAAACTTTAGGAAGCAAAAATTGAGTGTGGAGAAAAGAACCACACTCTTTCCTAACAGTTTGAATCCCAAGAACAACAATGACAAGAAACCCTGACAGCCACTATACATGCTTAGCAGGAATAAGGCAAAGCTTGAAGATGGTCTGGACCTCACATGGTAACACCCATTATGATGTCATCAATGTGACCATGTAGTGACTTCACCCCTTCACCCTGTAATGTTCTAGGATCCAGGCTTGTGGTCAAAGATACTAAATGGGCCTTTCCTGCTCACTTCAGCTGGTGTCCCTGATTTGTGCCTTATTGATCCTCGTGATAGTTGAGTTTCCCAGCACTAGATTCACACAACAGTTGAGATTTTGTACAGCACTGTGACTCAGCTGCATCACACCAGACAAAACAGGACAGAGTCATTTAAGTGGTACACTATTTCAAGGACCTGTTTTTACACATATCCTGTCCAGGTCTTGCCCCCAGGAACAGGGTCTGCTAAGACCTGTGAAAATAGTGCTAGCAACTGAAGAAATATAAAGACGATAAAGAAAGAGACATGAGAAACAGAATAGAATTTTCAAAGGTGGGAGCTCAGGGGAGCACTGTTCATTTTGGGGCTACAGTGAGAAGCTCTGAGTCTCTGTTCAACACAGCTTTTATTCAAATCTTTTTGTCCAGGTGGTAAACTGAGGGAGGGAACAAAGATACCAGCAGTTTCTCTGAGTGAGCATATTAGCTCCTATTAATATAATTATTAACTTTAAGGATTTGAGTAGTTTTGAGGAATATGAAACTTGAACCTTGTGTGGGGGAAGCCTCCTGTCTGGAGTCACACACACAGATTCCTAGGGATGTGTTAAACTCTGCTAGTTCACTGTGGAGCAAAACTCCACGGGCGTTAATCTCCTCTGAGGAATTGGTGGGAGAGAGGCATTTTCCTCTCATCACCATCATGGAAAATTTTCCTCTACCATAAGGGATGTAAGCCCTCCTGCCCATATCCCCTTGGTCTCTGCCACAGTGAATTGCAAATCTCCACAATGGGTATCTATCTGCGTGTCTGTTTAATGGGCAGGAAAGACCTAGAACACGTATCTTTTCTAGGTCTTGCAATAATCTCTTTTATGTCCATTATTTTCCTCAGAGTGTTCAAAGACTCAGCAGGGGTATTTGTGTAAGCTGTATCCCCAATAGGCCAGAATTTCAGGAAAGGCTTGGAACATGCTCAGATAAATGGCTGGCTTAAAGGTAAACTAGCTGACTTTTCTTTGATCTGACTCCTTCAGCTTGCTTTTTAATTTTCCCATATTCTGGGGGTGACCTCCCCTGCCAACAATGGGGGCTTTGGTCCCCATTCTGCTTGCATATCCAAAAATGTCCATTTTATAGAAGCTCACAAATTTCCAATGCCTGGCTACAGTCTCAGTTTGGTAAATGCTTCATAGTTTTTAAAGCATGTCTACTTTACTTGAATCACCAGGGTTATTTGGGTCTTTTTCGATGATGAAAACATTTTTTCATTGGTTTGTTTGTTTGTCTGGGCATGTAGGGGGTGGGGGGTGCATGGATGTGTATGGGCATTTTTGAAATACAGATTCTGTATGTTGCCCAGGCTAGAGTTACATGGCCTCAGACTAGATCATAACAATGTCAAAATTCAGGATACAGGCAATCCTCCTGCCTCAGTCTCCCATGTAGTTAGGACTAAAGGTGTCTGCCACACTGCCTAGACACTTCTTAAATTTTTTAGTAGAGACAGGGTCTGACACTGGTCAGTCTGTTCTCAGCACCCCCAAGATCAAGAATTCCACTCATCTCAGCCTCCCAGAGTATTAGGATTATAGGTCTGAGTGAGCAAGATTGGTCATTTACTCTTCCTTTGTTTCCCTCTCTCCTTTTATGCTTTCTTCCTCTCATTGTCTCTTTCTCTCATTCTCTCTCTCTCTTTTCTATTCTTCCTTACATCCCTTTATTTCAACTTTCTTTCACTTTTACTCTCTCTCTTCCACACATTCAGGGAAGTGACTCTAGTAACAAACAAAAAATATATAGAAATGATCCATAAAAGTATGGTCTTGAACTATGTACTTTAAGTGGGTGAATTGTGAAGTGTGTGAATTATATCTGAATAAAATTGTAACTTTTTATCTACAGGCTTTTATCTATTATCAAAATAGATAGAAACCATCAAAACATGAGTATGGATGAGCACAATAGCTCACACCTATAATCCTAGCACTTTAATAGGCCCAGGCAGGAGGGTCACTTGAAGCCAGGGATTCCAGACCAGACTGAGCAACATAGTGAGACTCACTTGCTCCCCCTCCAAAAAAAAAAAAATTGCAAAACTTAGCCAGCAGTTGTGGCATGTGCCTGTACACACAGCTTCTGAGGATGATAAAGTCAGAAGAATCACTTGAGGTAACAGCTTGTGTTGCCTTGAGCTGTGATGGTACCATTGTTTTTTTATGGGACAAAGGGGGAAAACACAGTCTCAAATGTACAAGGGATATAATGTATAGGTGCAGAAAAGTCAAGTAGCATGAAAAGTATTGTAAACATGTTAAAATTTCATTTCTTGCCAGTAAATCAAGTCTAGTTCAATATGGGAAAGTCAACTAATAGAGTACACTACATTAATAAAACAAGTAAGAAAAATCACATGATCATCTCAAAAGACACAAAAAAGATAGATGCAACACATCTTGAAGATGAAATCTTTGAAGAAACTAAGACTAGAAGTGAACTTCTTCGGTAGTGTAAATGGGATCTACAGATGATTGGATAGACATAATGTGCTATATTCATATGATGAAATATTTGTCATAATCAAAAGAAATGAAGGGCATATTTATGTTACAATATGAATGAACCTTAAAAACATTATGGTAAATAAATAAGGCAATTTACAAAAGACCACATATAGTATGATTGAACTCAAGGACAATGTTTGCTAGGAGTCGTGGAATAGAGTGGGAAGAGTTGTGGGGAAGATGAAAGTGACTGCTGGTAGGTATTGAGTTTCTTTCGGTGGGGGGAGAAGAAAAAGTAGACAGTGATGACAGCTATACAATTCTGTGAATGTACTAAGAAACACAGAACTGTACACTTTAAAAGGAAGTGAAAATAGAGAGAAACCATGAAAACATAAGTATGGATGTACATGTTTATGTTTAAAAGGGTGAACTATTTATTTCAATGAAGCTACTTAATGTTTTCCAAAACTTTCATTGCTAAAATAGTCACAGCATAAGAAGTACCCAGGTACAGAGAGTTTCTGAGGAGACAGTCAATCTTATCTCCCTGATCACACTCACGCTACCATGAATTTACATGGAAGTCACATGGTTCCATACTATTGAAGTTGGGATTTGATTTTTCTTTGAGATACAGTCTCAATCCTTCACCCTGGGTAGAGGACCCTAACACCATGGTAGCTAACAGCAATCTCAAATTCCTGGGCTCAAGAGATCCTATTGCCTCAGCATTCTGAGTATTTAGGAAACAGGTGACCCCCCGCAATGCCCAGTTACTTTTTACCAATGGCTTCTGCTTCCCAGAGTGTTAGGATTACAAGTGTGAGTTACTTCTGCAGGAGTTTTAGGATTGGAGGTGTGAGCCAGCACTTTATGCTTGTGATCTTGACACTTTGGGAGGCCCAGTCAGTTGGACTGTCTGAGTTTCTGAATTAGACACCAGCCTGAACAAGGGTGAGGTCCAATCTTTGAAGAGTAAAAAATCCCCCCATCTTTAAAGAATAAAAAATTCTTGGACATTGTGTAGGCATCTGTAGTCCCAGTTGAGGGAATAGGTTTGCTTAATGACAACACTTTCAGATTGCTGTGAGCTATGATACCAGGGCATTCTACCAAGGGCAACAAAATTAAACTCTCTTAATACATAAATGAAGAAAAACATTGTGGTGGGACTGAGCTCTCAATTTTAGTTTTTACTATAGATCTAGTTTTGAAATTTTACTCCCAGATTGGATGTCAATTAGAGAAAATACTATCTAAAAATGGAATTGTTTTCCTAAAAACCATATTAACCAAGCCTTTTGATTTTATGTAACTCTGACCCTTTGACATCCTGGATTATCATAGGAAACTGCCTAAATGACAAATTTTTGCCTAAAATGAGGCTAACCAATCCAGAGTGTCGGCTCTGCTTCCTCTGTTGGGCTCTTTCAATCTGGGGCAATATTCCCTTGCCCCAATCACTCCAAGTCTAAGGACCATAAATCTATGGACAACCCCTACAATTCAGATTGACTGACAATATCCATACTAGCCAATCACAAACCTGCTTGTCCTGACTCACTTACTCTGCCCCACAGATGCCACAATAAAGGTGCTCCTTTATGCAGTCCACTATTCTCTCTACCTATTGACCTGTCCTTATAGATTTACTCGTGGAAAATATGAATAGCAAAATGTTCTTCTTTTATCCTTTTATTATTATTATTATTATTATTATTATTATTATTATTATTTTGTGAATAAGATACACTCTCACTCTGTTGTCCAGGCTAGAGTGTCACAGCATCAGCCTAGCACACAACAGCTTTCAACTCGTGGGTTGTAGGGATCCTCCTACCTCTGCCTCTTGAGTAGGTGGAAATACAGGTAAGTGCCACAAGGCTTGGTTATTTTTT
The DNA here is from genome assembly GCA_963574355.1 of Loris lydekkerianus. NCBI lineage: Eukaryota > Metazoa > Chordata > Mammalia > Primates > Lorisidae > Loris > Loris lydekkerianus. Next base: position 9,960 of record CAUYPK010108917.1, read on the forward strand.
CTATTTTAGTAGAAAGGAGGTGTGGATTCAGGGATAAGGTTGTCTCACTGTTGCTCAGTCTTGTGTCCAACACCTGAGCTCAGGGAATCCACATCCCTTGGTCTGCCAGAGCAACCAAATATTTTAGTCATGCTTATCAAAAGTCATTGAGCTCTAGTTTTAAAAAATTTTCCTTTTTGGGATTTTGAGGAGTGTTCAATCCTCAGGCCCCTATGACACATATGGATTATGTCAGGAGTATTTTGCCTATCTGTGGTGACAGATATCAGCAAAATTATGCACAGATTTTTTTTTTTTTAACTTATCAGTGTTCATTAGTGTTTGTGTATTGAATGTGTGGCCTAACATAACTTTTCTACTTGCTATGTGATTGAGAAAAGCTATAAGTTTAGATGTTCCTGGAACTGAAGTCAGAAATAATAGATATTTCCACATAGGCTGGTATTTCCTATGATCATCATAAATAACTGGAGGTATTGAGGACATTACAGGACACAGTGCTTAAACAAATTTTAAGAGAGGATGTTCAGTGAGACACCTACCTTGAAAAACAAGCCTATTCTAGAAAAATAGTAAAACACCATGCAAGTAGAACTGAGAATTGTTATTATGTGTGTGTCAGGTCTGTGAAATCAGTGTCTGGTATTTGTGCCTGGGTTCTTGATCTGCAATATCCCATTGCAGCAGTAGGTGTAAACTGCACTCTTCCAGTTTCTTCCAAATCCATGACTTGAAAAGGAAGGGACATGCTGTGGAATAACCTTTGTGACAGGTACTAAGAAACTTTACTAAGCAGGTGTTTATTGTGGAAAAAAGGACCCCACTCTTTTGTAAAACTTTGAAACACAGGAGGAACTACAAGAAACCCTAACACCCATTACACATGCTTATCACGAATAAGGTGAAGCATGAAGATGGTCTGGACCTCACAGGGCAACACCCATTGTGATGTCATTAACTGTGACCATGTAATGATTTCATCATGTAATTTCCTGGGATCCAGGCTTCTTGTCAAAGATAATAAGTAGCCTTTTCTGCTTACTTGAGCTAGTGTCCCTGAAGTATTTGGAACAGGAAACGTGTAAGCCCTACATCTCTTACATTTTGGAGAGTGGGCTATGAGGTGGCAGGGCCCCCATAGCCTGGGGGACATTCAGAGAATTAACCCCCAACTGCTTTTCCTTTTTTCCCAAAACAACCAAATTCTTTTATTCATGTTCCCTGTGTCAGAAGTCACCTAGCTCTTTGTCTAGTTAACTATGCAAAGATCCTTGCCATCTTTCCCTTCTTTCCCTTGTCCTATGCTACCAAAGTTGAGTAGTAACCACTAACTCACATAGTTCTTCCTTTGTTTTGTTAACTTTGCAGTGATCCTTGTGTTCTTTCCTTCTTACTTTTAATCATATGTAAACGAAGTTGAGTAGAAACCATTAACAAGATGATTTGTCTTTATTCAAGTCATTTGTCTTTATTCAAGTCTTCCTGTCTTACTGTAAGACCAAAAATATGTCTTTTGTTTGTGCTATTTCCCCATATTGTCTATGCTACTTGGGACTGGACAACCCTGTACAGATACTAGAAAATATACCTGATTTTGTGCTTTGCTCAGCTCAGTCAGACCTCCGGATCCCATCTTTCATTTCTTTCTTTCTTTTTTTTTTTTTTTTTTTTTTTTTAAATTTCTGTGTCTTCTCTTATGCAGTATTTTACCCATTCCCCACCAATTCCACTCTGTTTCGCTATCCTTCCCTGCACTGGTTTGAGACAAGAAATGTTCTCCTATTTGTGCCTTATTGATTCTACTGTCAATTGAGTTTCCTGGCACTAAGTTCACATAACAGTTGTGATTTTGTACAGCAGTGTGACTCAGATGCATCATAGGTGACAAAACTAGACAGAGTCACTTAAGTCGGATGCTATTTCAAGGACCTATTTTGACACATATCCAAAAAGATCCATTTTATAGAAGCTTACAATTTTCCTATTCCTGGATACAGTCTAAATTTGGTCATAACTTCACAAGTCTTAAGACATGTCTACTTTGCTTGAACAAACAAGGTAATTCTGGAATTTTTAGATGATGAAAATATTTGTTTGCCTGTGCATGTGTGTGTGTGTGTGGGGGGTATTTTTTAGATACAGTTTCCCTACATTTCCCTGGATAGTCTTTCATAGCCTAAGCCTCAGTTATAGCAACCTCAAACTCCAGGACTGAGGCAATCCTTCTTCCTGAGACTGCAAAGTAGCTAGGACTACAGGAGCGTGTCACAATGCATAAATAATTTTTCAATATTTTTGTAGAGACAGGGTCTGACTGACTCTTTGTCAGTCTGTTCTCACCACCACATAGTTCAAGAACTCCACTGTCTCAGCCTCCCAGAGGGCTGGATTATAGGTGTGAGCCACCAAGATTGGTCATTTTCTTTTTCTTTGTTTCCCTCCCTCACTTCCTTGTTCCCTCCCTCATTCTCCCTCCTTCCATTTATCTTTCCTTTGTCCCATTCTATCTCTTTTTTTCTCTCTCTCTCAGTTCCTTTTCGTCTTTGTTCTCTTTCTTTAATCTCTCTCACTTTCTCTTTCTATCACACATTCTGGGAAACTTCTCTAGAAACACATGAACAAACTATGGAAGTCATCCCTAAAAGTATAGTCTTGAACTGTATACTTTAAAAGGGTGAATGGGGAGTATGTGAATTATATATGAATAATTTTATCATTTTCTAATCTATGGCTATTATCTATTATGAAAATAAAGAAAATCTTCATCAAACCATAAGCATAGATGAGCAATATAGATTAAACCTACAATCCTAGCACTTGAAGAGGCCCAGGCAGAAAGATCACTGGAAGCCAGGCATTCCAGACCCAGAATGAGAAATATAGTGAGACCCCATTTGTCCAAGAAAAAAAATGCAAAATTTACCCAGCAGTGTTGGTATATACCTGTATTCCCAGCTGCTAAGAAAAAGAAAGTCAGGAGGATCATTTAAGAATGCAGTTTGCATTGCCTTGAATTACGATGATACCACTGTATTTTTGTGAGACAAAGGGGGAAACACAGTCATAAATTTATAAGCGATATAGTGTATATTACCAGAAAATGTCTGGCAGGCTACAAAATATTTTATACATGTAAAGCAAATGGGACTTATCCCCAGGAGCGGTGGTCTAGTTCAATATGTGGAAATTACCTAATAAAATACACTACATTAATAAAATAAAGAAAAAACAAACAAACACATAATCATCTCCACAGACACAGAAAATGCTTGTGATAGATGCCTTGAAGATAAAATATTTAAAAATTTTTTTTATCTTGAAGATAAAATCTTTTAAAAATCTTAGACAAGAAGGGATCTTCTTCAGTAATATAAATGAGATACATAGATGATTGGATAGATTTAATATGCTATATTCATATGGTGGAATATTCTTTAACAAAAGGAATGAAGTGCATATTTATGTTACAATAGGAATGAACCTTAAAAATATTATAAGGGAAAAAGGCCACTTACAAAAGATCACATATACTATGATTGAACTTAGAAGAAAAAATAAAGATAAGGCCAATTGGTCGGAGTACAATAAAGATAAGGCCAATTGGTAGGAGTAAAATAAAGATAAGGCCAATTGGTAGGGCAGGTGGGGTGGTAGAGAAGATGAAAGTGATTACTACCAGAATTTGACTTTCTTTAGTTGGGGGGAGAAGAAAAAGTTCTAAAATTAGATTCTGATGATAGCTGTACAATTCTGTGAATACACTAAGAAACACAGAACTGTATACTTTAAAAGAGTGAACTACTTATTTTGATAAAGCTACTTAGAGTTGTTCTCCAAAATTTTAGGTGCTTAAAATGCTCCTAGCATAAGAAGATCTCAGGTAGTGAAAATGCCTTAGTATACAGACAACCCTATCTCCTGTTCACACACACTACCATGAATTGACATGGAAGGCACACTATTCCATCCTATTGAAGTTGTCATTGTTTTATTTTATTTTTTTTCTTTGAGACAGACTCTCACTCTTTCAACCTGGGTAGAGTGCCCTGACATCATTGTAGCTAATGGCAATCTCAAACTCCTGGGCTCAAAAGATCCTATTGCCTTAGTCTCCTTAACATGTTCAGAGTACAGGTAATTCCCCACTACAGTGCCAAGTTACTTTTTAAAACCCACTTCTACCTTTCAGAAATTAAGACTGGAGATGTGAGCCACCAATCCGGATCTTGAAGTTGTGATATTATTAAAACTATTATTTGGGCAGAAGTGGTGCTTCATGCCTGTCATCTTGGCACATTGGGAGTCCCAGTCAGTTGGAATGTCTGAACTTCTGAATTGGAGCCTATCCTGAACAAGGGTGAGACCCCTCATTTCTGAAGAATAAAATATTGTTGGATGTTGTGCAGGTAACTGTAGTCCTAGCTGATGGAATAATTTCTCTTGATGACAACACTTTAAGATTGCTGTGAACTATAATATCAAGGCACTCTACTGAGGGCAACAAAATGAGACTCTTTCTCAATAAAAAAAATTAATATATCCATTGTTAGGGGACTTACTGCTCATTTGTACTTTTTCCTATGGATCTGGTTTTGAGATTTTAATCCTAGATTACATGTCAATAAGAGAAGTTATTCTATCATAAGTAAATTGTTTTCCTAAAATCTGTATTAACCAAGCCTTTTGATTTTATGTAACTCTGACCCTCTGATACTCTCCATTCTGGTAGTTCCCTGGAACCTGCACCCACAGTGAATTCTTGCCTAAAATCAAGTTTTTTATATGCACATTAACCAATCCAGAATGTCCCCTCCACTTCCTCAGTGGGGCTTTTTCAATCTGGGCAAATATTCTCTTGCAACAGTCACACCAAGGCCAGGAACCAAATATCTCTGGACAACCCCTACACTTCAGATCAACTGACAACTAATCAATCTGAAATGTGCTTGTTCGGACTCACTCATTTTGCTCCAAGGACACCACAATAAAGTTGATCGTTTATTTAGTTCCCAATTCCATCATACTACTGACCTGTCCTTGTAGTTTTATTCTTGGAAAGTATAAATAGAAAAACTTCCATCTTGGAATTAAAGATGGCGGCCAAGTAACAGCTTCCCTGTGACTGGGCATGGCGAGTCTTGGGAGAAAAGACTCCAGGCATCTCTGGCTGGTAGGATCTGCCTCTGATCATCTTTTGAGGATACAGGGAGCCAGTAAGAAACTTCTGGACCCCAGAAGGAGGACAGAAACAGTCGAAAACTGGTAAGTGGTTGCGTGTGTTCAATTGACCTAATCATGCTGGCAACCGTAAGTACAAGCAGCACTAAGAATGCAAACCAGAAAAACCTTACCTGTGAACTGTTTTGGTGTTCTTGGACTTGGTGCTCAGTTGAGCTGCCTTGGGGAGAGCTTGAGCAGGAGTATGGAGAACATTGGGCATTGTCTGGGGCCCCAGACTGAGCCACTGAGCTGGGCACAGGAAGCCATTGTGAATAAAAACTGCCCCGGCAAGCTCCGCCCTCAGGGTCCCAGAGCAAGGATCGGGTGGGACAAAGTAACCTAGTGACTGAGCAGCCTAAAGGCGGGGTCTGAGCTGCCTTACAGCCTTAATCCTTAGGGGCAGAGTGAGGCGATTTTGGCACACTGGAGCCTTGGGCTGTTGCCCTGGGTAGAGTGCCCTGATGTCACAGCTCATAGCAACTTGAAACTCCTGTGTTTACTGCCACCTAGACCTCCATAAGAGCTGTGCAGCGACCCCTAACTGGTGACCTTCATCCACCGGGCCTCCACATTCCGTGACCAGGAACTGTGGGAGCCACGCAACCCTGCGCCCTCCCTCCTGTGTCCTCCCAGCCTCCACACTAGCCCGTTATTCTGGCCAGGGACTCTTTCAGCTGTGTGCCCTCTGGAGCCATCCCTGCCTCTGTGCAGAGCCCTTCTCCTGGCCACAGATTGCTGGAGCCTTGGGCTAACTGTGCCAAAGTCACTGGGTGCCAGGCACTCCCAGAATCATGCACATCACCTCCAGCCCTGTTGCTGGATCTGGGTGTGTCACACACCAGAGATGCTTCCACAACCAGAACTTCCTAGCTAGAGGATCCCTAGAGGAACGACACAGGGTCACTCCCTACAAAGATCCAGCAACAATAGAGTGATCCTGCTGCGGTCTAATCTTGAAGGAACACCTCCCCAACTATGAGGACGGCCAGAGACAATGGTGAAAAACAATCAAGAGGTGAAATTAAAAGAAAAACTCTAGCAATACGAACAATCAGAGTAGATCAACTCCCCCAAGGATCAATGGGGCAGAAATAGCACAAGACCCTATGCACAAACAAATAGCTGAGATGTCAGAAATTGAATTCAGGATCTG